>JAHZNA010004357.1:0-24493 GCA_027743935.1 Sinodicranocentrus sp. ZH6
TAGAGAATATTCCCACTGAGATCCCTCTATCCTATCTTAGTATATAAGAGTACAGTCCGGTCATAGACGAGCAACCATAAGACTCGTACCTGACTTAATCATAAGTGCCTAGTATAAGACGTAAGCTAGATTATTGCAATAATTTAGAGTATCCAGTAACTAAGATCATTTGTATTGTAATAGCAGTAATCCGTTATTCGATTAATTAATCAATTCTCTAAAGATTAAATTCACGATTAATCAATTAATTGCCCAATTAATTATTGAAGTTTCCCATTTTAATTGATTAGAATAAATATCAATAATTAATTTAAAGAATTAATCCCTTCTCAATTTAGTCCAATTATTAATTTCGTTCATAATTTGACTCCACCTCTAACTCTCACACTCACACCTAAGCGAAGTAGTCTCTTCCGTTGCATCACAGTACACAAAGATACCGTTCTAGAGACCCCTCCGCTTACACGTTAATAAATTATGAAGAGTACTTAATTCTAGTTCAAAGAGAAAGAGAAATTCAATTAATTAGCTATTTGCTAACATCCATCCCAAACGTAAAACTACCTCATGTTGTAATTCACTCTAGTTGCCTTCAGCACAATTTAGCATTCCGAGTTATACTTACAATTAGACAAAAAATCACTTCCGAGTATTAGTAATTGGTGGACTACGAAAACTCTGTTATTGCAAGACCACGATTAGCGATTCTTACTAAATGCTACCATTTATTGAATACATAATGTCAATTTACAAAACTGAAATGCATTTCAAACAAATTCATCTAAACAACGAATCCGATCTAAAATATTTCTTGGGAATACCGCTAACCAAGTCAATGCAGTTCTTAATTCGCAATTACCATGTATTGTCAATAGTTGCTCCATAATGAATATACACAATGCCAAGCATAATCCTGCAATTAGTGCCACAAAAATTACAATAATATTTCCACTCATTGTAGGCTTCTCAATTCCAACAACAAAGTCGCTTTTCTCATTCTGTTGTCTAAATTCTGCCCATCTCTTCCAAATCCCATTGCTTTCCAGATACTTATAGCGCTCAATAATAAATGGGGGGACGTAGCCTTGGAAATTAAACTCAAAACCGAATTTCACAATTGGAGTTGCACCAACGTGGACAAATTTATAACCTTGTCTCGTCAACTGCTTGGATAAACGGTCACACACCAACGCTGGCAACAAAAGAGCTGTCTTATTACAAATCTTCAAGGAATTTTCCATTGCTATATCCTCTCCTGAAAAGTATTCAGCCGTGTAATTGTCATTAATTTCGCTTATTTCAAGAAAAGTCATGGCTTCTTTTTTACAATAATTATTTCCCTTGTCACATTTGGCTAATGCTTTTTTAAAGGAGTTCATTGTTGATGGAAGCAACTTAGAGTGGTTATATACAAATCCTAATTTTCTGTGGAAATCGTAAAACTCTCTAAAACTTCCAATATCTGAAAGCAACACTGGAGTACCTAGCGGTTGAAAATCTGAATGAAAATTGATACCATGGTTGGAAATACTTGTGTTGGTTAGGGTGTACTCTAGATTAAAAATGTTGTAAAACAAAAACTGGTTTGTTTTCGAAAAAATGTCAAACTTTTCTTCAACTAATTCCTTGAACGTGTCAAACGGTTTAATTATTCTTGGAGAAATGATATTATAAACGTTATCATTCTTGTAGCCATTACTGAGCACAATCCCAGTCAAAAGAGAGGCCGCAATGACTACGCGAAAAGCTATAGAATTGTCGGTAATATTAAATGGACCGCTCTGCTCAACTAGAACTATGTAGACGGATGCAAAACGTTGAAGCACACGAGTGAAAACATTTTCCTTCCGAAAAATACCCATATTTGTACATTCTCTGGTGGTAATTGTAATCGCAACTAAACCCGCAAATAGTAATATCATCACCCAAACTTGCCATTCAAACACTCTAACAAGCTCTTCAAAAGGAAGTGGGTTTGTTTTTACTTGTCCACACGTGATAAATTTTAACGTGTGTACTGAACTTGTGAATGCGATTGGATGTATGTAATTGGTGCTTTCAAACAAAAACTTGTTGTAGTGTATTCGAAAATGACTGTTGACTGCAGGGGGCCTTTTTATTTGAACAATTTTTCCGTTCTCGCAATATTGATTAGCTGGTAGGCGTCTTAGCAGGTAGCTGTAATTTTGACTTAACGACAGCCAAAGATACCCAAAGTTTACTAAAGGTTCATTAGGATTTTGTTTGCGTTTAGGGGATAAATCATGGCAGGATTTAGCAAACCTTTGAAAATTCTGATAAGGCCTTGGATATTCGTCAAGGTCATTGGTTGCGAACCTAATATAAAGTGGTTGACTCCTAGCTGAAAAAGCTAAGATTTGAAGTTTGGATTGAAGATTAGTCTGATTTTGGAGGTAACTTGTTGAAGTGCACCATGAGTCTTTAATATCCACCATAACTTTTGATTCTGGGTTTAACAAACTAATGCTTTCCAAGTTCAGCCGTTTTTCTACCTTATCCCTGATGTACTCCATAACGACAAAAATATCCATGCTAATACTCATCCCAGTATGTTTAATTTTTTTTGACTTAACCCAGGATTTTAATCTATCCTTTATCTTGTCTTTGCTTTTGTCATGGATGAAAATGTAAACAGTTGGAGTGGTTGGTAGACGATGATGGGTAAAAACTCGCATACTGTTGTCAAAGTACCAAACATTAGGTAACCGATAACAATTTTTTATTGCTCTCAAGTTATATCGATGTTCAAACAGTTGAGGAGTTGGAAATAGGTCAATGGTGACATCACAAGTCCACGGTTTGGATCTTGACGAGAATTTGAAATGGTCAAGCTGTGTGCAAAAACCTCCTTCTTGTATATCTTCATATTTTCCTGGAGCCAGGTAACCTCGAAGAAGGGGTGACAACTGGCAATCCAATTTGGTAAAATTGCTTCCATTAAATCGTAGTCCTTTAGGGATCGGAAAGAGTATTTTAGCGTTTCTTTTTTCGAAGTAGGATTCCGAAAAATAGTATATTCCTTTGTGAATGAACAAAGCTGGCTCAAGCTCACGTAAAACTATTGGGGTATGATGATTTACAAAATTGGCTGATTGGTGATTTGTAACATGAATGAAACAATTTTTGAAAGGGTGGATTGAGTTTGAAATATCAAAAAGCATTTCAGATCTATAAAAACTGTAGCTGTCTTTAAAAGTAGGTACTTTCTGGTTTAGGGGTAATGGTGTACCATATGGGATTTTTCCTAGTTGCTCAAAATCACCAAAATGTATTTGCATGAGGAAATTTGTGAGTTTTATAAATTCCCAAAATTCTACCATCTTGGCAATTTTTCGGTCTCGTCAATTCCAAGAAGTATGAAAATGAAGGCTTCAAACAATAGTTGACACTGGTTGAAATTATTGATAGTATAAGTAAGTGGCTAATATTTGAATTTTATCTTTTCTGGCTGACTACTTGTTTCGTGGATTGCGAACTTGCTGGCAGGACTGTCTGATACGAAATGAGATTTTTCGTCTGCTTTTCATATAATGTTGGGCTTATAGACCAGCGCTTGAATCGAGACTACTTAAATATTTGTAATTGAACAGACATGGGGATAATTGTATTTTAAATTGAAAGTGAAGCTGAGTAATGTTAAAAAGCTTTGTGGGGCAGATGGTCAAACATGATTAAAATTGATTGGTTTTCAAGCTGAAAAAGGAATCGGCAGCCGTGCCACGTTAATATTTTGTGAAGGCAAAAACCAGTCCTCCACGTGAAATGTTAAAGCTCATTTATTGATTATTTTTCTATTAAGGCATTTGTGCCACAGAAATCCTCTCGAGCTTGGGATCTTTCAAATCAACAATTCGAATAAATATGCTCAAATATTCACAATATTTTATTTTAATTGTGGTAATAATAAGTTTGAATATACAATATGAATATAAGTGATTACTACTGAAATATTAGAGACTAAAAAATAACAAACGCATAGTGTAAAAGAAAAAACCCTCATTTCTAATACTATCAATAAAATCATTTCTCCAACCACAGTCCATATTTAAATAGAGATATCAACAACAGGATATAATTATTTTTAACCAAGACATTCCTGCTTCCTTCATCAATGAAGGCACAAACAGAAAATGCTGAAATGACAAGCATTTTTTAAGTATTTTAAAAGCTGTTTAAACCAGCTATACGATTTTTTGGGACGTGTATTTCTTCGAAAGACGAAAAAAACCTTTTTTGGATTTTAAATATTAAATTCAATCATGTCAAAAAATATAATTTATTTTCAACTTAAAGATTGTTAAAACCCCATCAAAATCTTTTGCTCGGTTTATTATCCCACTTATCCCATGCCGCAAAGCCTTTTTTCAATTACCACAATAATCATAATTGAAATCTTTAAGATAATGGATTTTTTGGCAACAAATTGCCGATTTAAAAGATAATAAGCTCGAGAGGATTTCAGCGCCACAAATGCCTAGACAAAAAAGTATTACTTGAACTTAAACGTATAACGTGGAGGACTGGTTTTTACCTTCACAAAATATTTACATGGCACGACTGTCTTTTCAATTTCCGAGCTGGAAAACCCGCTCACCATTTTAATCATGTTTGACCCTCTGCCCCACAAAGTTCTTTTTGAACTACTCAGCTCCATTTTCAATTTAAAATACAATTATCTGCATGTCCAATTACAAATATTCAAGTAGTCTTTATTTAAAGGCTTGTGTTTAAGCCCAACATTATATGAAAAGCACAGGACAAATCTCATTCCTGATCTGATCTCAAATTTTTATTCTGTGAAGTCGCTCTAAATGGCTGATTTATATGACACCCATTAGGGTCGTTTCTTTGCTTCGTTTGGACTTTAGGCACATCGGGAATCAGCATCAACTTCAAGATTTCAAACGGATTCTCGTTTTTGACCTGTTCCGTACCATTGACACACCATTCGATAGTTCCCAGGTTATACCAACAAAAATAGAACACTCCATCACAGCAGTAATAAGCAGTAACTTTAAGGTTGCATGCGGATTCTCTTTTTGACCTGTTCTGTACTATTGGAACACCAAATGATAGTTCGTAGGTTATACTAACAAAACTAGAACGCTGCACCACTCACATACAATCTTACACCCTATGCACTCAGTGTAAAACATCCAATATGGTCGTTTCTCCTGTTGGACCTTAGAACACAAATTCAACTTAAAAAGCGAATAAAATGTGCGCAGACAGGCACACAGACTGCGACAGAGGATTTCATAAGCTCGCACTTCAAACCTTTTGCGAGCTAATAAGCAACAACTTTAAGTTTACGTACGGTTTCTCTTTTTGACCTGTATTGTACCATTGGCAATCCATCATCCCCATCATTTTCAATGGATTAATTTTATAGCACTTACTTGAATAACCCATGAGCCTAAATTTATTTAAGGCATACTATCAAAAGAATTGAACAACCTTTAATGGAAAACTTTTATCATGAAGCGAAAATAGTTTAGTTGAGTTAAGAAATATACATTAATTGAAAGGTTTAAATGCCAAAAATGTATATATTTTAAAATAATATTGTGGACGTTGTTAAAGATAAATGATTTCTGGATATGTAGCAGGATAAAAAATAAAATGGAAATGGAAATAATATTTCAAATAAGCCTCAGGTCTCATGTAAACGCTATTTATCAAGCCGCTTATTTTCGGCTTGAATCATGCAAACGGATAAATACAATATGGCTTCATACAACATCTCTAACTTCCTCTATTTAATGAAATTTTTATTTACATTTTTAAGCATATCCGACCGCTTAGTACTTTATTCCAATATTAATTCACTCAATTCACTGATACAGGGAGAAGCGCGCATACAGCTTATAAATCTGCATTTCCGATACAACAACAACAACGACGACGTTTTGAATTCTACACTCTTAATTCAAAAAACCGTGAACTTAATTTTATTTTCAAAAAACATGCTACATGATTTAATAAAAATACGAAAATGTAAATATTTTTTATATTTCCTGGATGTTGATTGTTAACGAACTTAAAGATCCCAAAAACCTGGAGATTCATTTATGGATTGACGATTCTCTAAAGTTTTCATAAAGCATTTGACCCATATCTTATCCCATCGTTAATTGATAACTTCTTCCTGGAGGCTAAAAATATCCACTGCTTTGGAAAATGTGTAAAAGAGGTAAACATTGAAAACAATGAAAGCCCACTTCCAGGTATATTCTCTGGTAAGTACAATTAGTCATTTGCGTGTTTGCGTGCTATAAATTTGTCGCCTTAATATGATATAAAGGAAAGTACCTGAGAAGGAAGAACAACCAAATTTTTACGTTTCTCTTCCTTGCCGGAACAGGAAGCATAGCGTTGGTCGCGTAAAAAATATCGGGATTATTTTGCTGCTTCCGTTGTATTTAACATCAATAGGAAATACCATTGAACCAAAACATACATTGTTTATTTCCTTGCAGGAACAGGAACAAGGCAGAAGTAAATGCGAGAAAATATATCCTGTTTTTTGTTGTATTCAAACGGTGACAGCAAGTAAAATTTGACGGAAACTATTTCCTGATTTGAAGATATAAAAGCATGTCCTGGCTTAAAATCATTTTACAGTTTGAGATATCATGTCAAGTTTGCAACACTCGTTATAATTGGCTCAAACAAAAGAAAAGTTTCTAAAATGTCAATAATTATTTTACTCACAGTGTTTTATTTCCAAAACTCTGAATCTACAGAACAATCCTTTTCTGATCCAATAGTTCATCAAAGTTTGCGTATGGGTTCTTATTTTGAGAAAATATTCGATATGTTTGAAAATTGCACAATCACATTTTTCCTCCCAAGTGACTTCTTCTTCTTTAGCATCTCTAGGGGTCAGTACATTCCTGATTCAGTGGATGACTACCCCTTGTATAAAAGTTTTGTGGAGAAGGTCTTAGTAAAACGGAAAACACTGTTTCACGTTCTAGTAACAAACCCAATTGTCGCACTTGTAAAGAAAAGAAGAAAGTATCTTCACAAAATATTTGAGCAAAAATACTCTCCAGCTTGCTCAGTCCACGTTTCCCTTACACGATACGCATTAGATGTTGACTACCTAAATTTACTAACTCGTGGCGCTAAAAATAAAATTGGGGATCCAAGGATTCCGCACTTTGTCATATTTTACACATCAGAACTTATGCATTCCAGATATGTTCTGATTTTTGAATTGGAAAGCCTAGGAGTGGCGACCGTCTTGTATTTGAATGAATACCAAAAAATTACAGCAACATTTTGTTTTTTCTGTGAATTCACACTTGCATTTGGTAAACTGGAATCTCTCCCATCATTAGTGAGACTTGAAGCCATTCCTACATCAAAAAAGGGTTTATTGAAAATTTGGAAGGAACACAATCTCAACTTCAAAGCGGTCAATAATGAACTGAGTGACAATCTTAGACACGTTGAGTGTAACGTTCCAGGCTTGACGACAAAAGCAAAATCAATATTGCTCCAAACACTTAGATCTGGAAACGAGCAAAACTTTGATTTTGAAAATATCGGAGTGATTGGGAACAGAGCATGTCTCTTCAACTCCTTCCTGGAAATGCGCAATTGCTCAAATACCTGGTGTCAAGAGCTCCTCCTTAATTTAAAATTATTGAGCACCAACACACTCTCAAATTCCAGGAATGACGGAATGATGGGGCGTGGAACTGGGAACATCCTTGGAGGTCCAGCGTACGAGGCCGGATATAAATACAGCTCTCTCATCAGCAGAAAGCAATTAAAGTCGTCAATCGACATAATGTTTATATCCAAATCTTTAACAATTCAAGAATGGCTATACATCGTGCTTGGCTACTCATTAGTGACATTTCATCTATTCAGGACTGGCATTGTTTTCTCATCCTTCTCTACATTTGCGTCTCTCCTGGAGCAAGGCGTAAATTGGAATAAGCTAAACAAAAATAATATTTTTGTAATTGCTGCCTGGCTACTGGCAACCCTTCATTGTAGAAATATTTATACATCAAGAATGACGCTATACTTGACTCAACCGCCTCACTCAGGAAATCTGCCTCAATCCTACAAACAAGCGGAGGACAACAATTTTACGATTATTGGGGATGTCGAATATATCCAAGAGGGGTTTTCTATATCGCTTTATGGACAACAAGAAACTTCAACGAATAAGGTAGCACGCATTGGCTTTGACAACTTAAAATCCCTTCTTCGCCTTATATCGACTGGAAAAGTTAACTCAAAGATTTGCATATCAAGACTTCAAGGAAAATTGACTTGCGAAGGACTGGAAGAGTCTTTTGTCTTTCTGTATCCAATCCAACCAGCAGAAGGAATGCTTTTCAATTCTAACTACTATTTGCGCCCAGTCTTATACATGTTTGGAAAATGGGCAGTGTTTGAAAATGAGGAGGAAGTGGTTCGCCGAGACTACTGGTTGTGGGTGATGAACAGTCATAACTGTCATTATTTAGAAGAATTGAAGCAGTACATGGGTCTCGTTCATCAATACGGAATCACCCAACATCTGTATGAGCTAAGGGTGAATGCGGTTACGACGTTTGTTCTCAAATATGTAAACTCCCTTGGAGGATTTAACAAATCGTGGAGCTTTAGTAACTATGCTAGATTTATGAACCAGTTTCTTAGAGAGGAAATTAAACTAACAAATGTGGACTCGGTTACTAAGGAGTCCATGAACTCTGTGTGGATTCTCTATGGCATTTTTGTTTTATCTTCATTAGTCATATTTTGCGGCGAAATGGGTGTATTTTATTTTAATAGTGAAAACCCTCTCATTTTGCTTTTACGTAGAATCTCTCGTGCATCTCTGTTAGTAATTCAGCAAACGCTTCGCTATTGTAGGAATTGTAAATTTAATTGTAAAAGGAATTGTAAAAAAACGATGGTGCAATCTTTGAATTAATGTTTAGTCTACTGCAAGCAAATTTTAAGTTAAAACACTTGGTGCCTTTGTAACATTGCATTTTAAGCTATTTGTATGCACATAAGTTTTCATATTATATATATATATATATATATATATCTCACCTGTACACAGAGTGAAAATAATTTTTAAAAACTCGTAAATAAAACAATAAAGTGGAACTGAAGGATTAATACTTTATGCGTCTTTTTTAGATTCACTTTCTATAAACTCGAAAATGAGTCATTAAAACCAGTTATAATCTGCTACAGTTGTATAAACCAGTTGAGGCATGATAAATTTAAAAATCCGTGATAATTAATCCTTATTTCTTAAAAATTAAATATACAGTATGTAGTAGAGCATTCATAAGCAGTTACAGGAATAAGTCCTTAATTCCTTAAAAATAACATTTATTGTGATTTGACTAATATTATTTCAGTGCCACCAGGTTTAATTTTGTTTTTAATTTACCCCGATTTACCTTTAAATTTTATCAATCAATACAATTTCAGCAATAAGGCCCCAATGATTTGAATCACGAAAACCACCTCTGCTACAAGCTGGCCAATCCATAAAAGCAAAAATAGAATGACATTTACCCTCATTCTCGGAACTTCGAAACCTTAGGGATCATGAGGGAAATTGAATGACAATTTTGATACATCATTCCACCATTTCCACGATTCTGCTTTTTCATCGGGCTTAGATCTTGCGAAAAATTCGGGTTAAGATACAAGATGCGGTTGAATCCCAATACTGTCATTGCTGAGCAAATCCTATCCAATTAAGACTCCCCGATTTTCGCCAATCAAAATGCAACCAAATCTGAGACAACCAAAGCGTTTCTCTTACAACTCGCCAAGAGATCAACTGTGTAGGACAATTGGTCCTGTTTAAAGTTTTCCTGAGAATTGATTGAGTAACTCACTCTTATCATTTATTCAACTTTTTTTAGCATGGTTTGTATTGGAGTACCTGAAACTTTCTGTGTTTTTATAAAGTGGTCATGACAATGGCAACAAAACATTTGTATTGGTATGCTTTTGTAAAGTTAAAGGTATATTGGACTTTGTTGGTTGCTGGAATGTGGAGCAAATAATTTTTAAATTGATTAATTTTACGATGACGTGCTGGTGAGTAGTAGCTGGCTTTTGTTTAAATGTAAATGTAGTGTGGGAAGAAAGAGGTTGACAATATATACCTACTTATAAAAACACGGGTTTTAATTAATATTTCATAAAAACACACTCTATTCAACACTACTGGTTGCATAAACCTGTAGACAGAGTTTAAAATCATGTCAGTAGAAACTAATCCTGAATATTGTGAATCGTTCCGTGTGGAAGCAAAGAGTTGGGTGTATACGCAACCGTGAAAATATGCTTGATTTATTTACAAATTCTCGGCATGGCGTCATATTGTTGAAAAAATACTCCATTGTATTCAAACAGTTTTGTAAAATGGCATTCATTATTAGAGTAGTTGACCTGGTTGGAATAAATGCTCCGCAACGAGTTTGCACTTTTGGTAAACACTTTTGAAAACTTTTCGTTACATTGTTTTGTATTCGTGACGGGTCAATTGAAGAAATTAATAAAACTTTTTTAAAAGTCCCATTAAAACATTATCATCAAAATCTCGAAGACTGATGCTTGCATGGCTGATTCCTTTAGGATATAGTCTGACAAGTAAAGCCCCTTTGTTGTACACGACATGTCCTTATGAAATTTATGTTTTCTGGTAGTTTCAAGGATTCTAAGTTCAATGGAACACATTCTTTCCCCAAATGGCCATTCACGTTTTAGCCATTTAATTTTCTAAACATAATTTCACTATAGAAATGCCCTATCCATGGGCAGGTTGATAAAATGGGCAAACTTTTTATTGTCCTATCAGATAGTCCGTCAAAAACTACCCATATTTGTCATTTATCTCATGTCAAAATTGCTTACGATAATTGAGCAATATCCTTTTTTCGTAAACGTTGGGTGGTCTGTGAATTAGAAATAACCACCCAGTACGAACAGTTCAGAATTTTGACAGGTACTGCAAGGTCTTGAGGTCTGATATGGCTCATTAAGCAATAGATAAGAAGTCCATCTCTTTAGGTATCGATAGGTGAAAACAGAATTTGAAGAAGTCAAACCGTTCTCTCATGAGAGCTGGCGAAAAATGATCAGTTTTTTGAGGAAAATTCTGACCCTTGGGAATTCGATTGAATCAAGTTGATGTGGTCGTCAACATTGAAGTTATATTCAGGTTTCCAGAATGTGCATCCAATCCAGGACTTCAAATACTGTTGCAACTCAGGATATTTTAACTCCTCACCGTTTAAAGACTCCTTTGCATATAAAAGCTGCTCAATACAAATGCTTCTCTTTTCTTCAATTGTTTAAATAGTATCTACTAATCTACTAATGCAGCAAAGACGATCGCACCCCGATTAGGGACAAAAACAAAATCACATCACCTCCAACGTGGTGGGCAAGCTTGAAAAAAATTTTGAGAGAAAACATTTTTGACTTCTTTGATCTAATCCAAAAATGGAAACAATTGTCCTTCCTCTTCAGACATGCTTAATATCAATTTCAAGTCATTTTTGATGTAATAAAAAGTAACGCACATTTTTGAATAAATCCGTGTCCAGTACTATTGCACTACTTGTGTGAAATATCGCATCATTCCGGATTATTGGCTTGAAATGAGAACACGTGCTATGCTTACTCATGGCAGCAATTTTTTTATTGATTTACATCATGATCTCAATTCTCATATAAGTTTGAATTGAAGCGTATTTATTACACTATTTTAGCAAAAAATAGATCTACATTACTTCCTAGAACAGACAATACACAGTTATTCTTATGCTGCAAAAATACTTGTTAAAACATTCTATTGTCCTTATAGCTTATCTAGCAAAATAGCTGACTTGAGATAAGAACACGCACCACCAACCACTGGAATGACAGTGATTATAAGTTCATCATCACCATCACTATGAACATCCTTGAGCAGAATGTGATTCTCAAATGTATATATACAACTCCATCCAGCATAAAAATAATTCCACTAGTATATATTATTTGCATATTATCTCTTAACTATTTTTACAGAGTTGTAATTTGTGATGGACAATTATCAAGGCATCCCTCACGCTAAGCTTTTAACCTTAATTTGTTTGATTGGTTGCTCATTACAAATGGCAAACTTTTGCCAAATCCAAGCTGCAAATATTTCTAAAACAAAAATCAAACTACAACCAGCACAAAATCCAATAAAAACGAGCAAAACAATGAAACACTTGCTAATACTTATAATATCCTCATCAGTTAGTCTTGCAAATGGAACCTCATCAATGTGCATTTTTTGGTGAACATATCGAGCAAAATGCGCTATCTCATCTATCATTTTTGGAATTCCACTCTCGGCCAACCTTAACATTGAGACTTGTAGCCAGTGTGAATTTACAGTGTAAATATACCAAAAACCTGCTCTACTTGAAATCTCCTGAGGTACAATATTACAAACAAGATTTTTCTCTGATTTACAACCAGGTTCCCAAAGGGTATCAGTTTTCGCTGTATTTATATGCTTCCCTGATATCAATGCAGCATATTTCTTTTTCGATTGAATTCCAAGATACTTACAGAATGTATCAGAATTAGGAAATAGATTTTGGGGAAGCTTCATAAACACTTTCTCAATCTTGTCTTCGGTTCCATTGTCGTTGAACACCTCTTCATATGCTATCTTTGCTGACCCATACTTGGGAAAATTAAGAATTTTGTATTTGTGCTCCACAACCTCCTCCAAAGACATGAAAGTTGGTTTTCTAACTTTCACCGAGATTGAACTCAAAATCCCGTTTTCATAGCACATCCTCAAATACATCCATGAGATTACAAACGCAATCAAAAATTTCCTTTTTCTAATAAAAAAATCAGGAATATCTTGGTCAAGGATGGTGGCCGTTAAAAATAAAATTTGGTTGATACACACAGCCACACCTTTTCCCCGTGAGATTATTATTGACACAAGAAACCAAAAAGAAATTGAGAAATACCATAGTCCACTCATATTGAAGTTTGAATGTGGTAATAAGTATCGACATTTGTAGATGTTTTTTGAAGTCGTCCTTTCAAAGTATTCCTGCCAATTCAGCACTATCATGAACATCGAAAGTGATATTGTGAGCGTCAGACAAATATATCGCTGTCATGACGTACTGTGTGCAATATAAAGTAGATATTGTTCTAAGCACCAAAAGTTTACAAAGTTTAGGCTTCTTATTAAAATATTTGAAGTAATCCAGATCCCGAACTTCCACACTGGCGTAGATAGGTTTGCCCTTGGCAATCCGGAAATTTTCCTTGTGATATAACAAAGGATGAAATATTTTCCTTAATAAAACTTCCGACACTGGCTCAGGTTGACTTATGCAGTAGCCGTCACACACGAGGGAAGCTTTTGCTTCTTGTTTTTCATGCAAGGTGAGTAGCATCATAGTTGCTGGGCGATTTCGAAGAGATTTAGTTTTCAGAAAGGTATCCCCCGTAATATAGGTTGGGGTTGATGGAACATGATCCAAAACTAGAATGAATGCTGAGAACGGAACTAAAGTGAAAGAATCAAATGAATAATATGCAACGTTGATGGGGGAAGTAGCTGGAAGAAATATTATGTGAAAAGGTTGCGTAAATCTGAAGTCGATTTGGCGATTGATTATTTGTCTGTAAGTTTTTGAGAACCTCATTGTTCTCAAAGTTTGAAGCTCTTCGGATTCAAGAAAACATGGGATTTGCGAATGAAGAAAAACTGTAACCTGGTCTTCATCAAAGGCTAAAGCAGATTGAATTCTTTGTGATATTTTTTGGTGACATTCTTTACAGGATATATCTTCAACAGAGGCTACTACGATTGTAAAAATTGAAAGGGAAACAAGAGGGAAACTATTATTCATTCACACACACAGACGGCGCAGACGATTTCATAAGCTCGCTCAAACCTTTTGCGAGCTGATAATTGTTACCGTCACAACGGACTAATTGAATTAGGTAATAGGTGGTCAGAGATTGACTCGATATATTGATTAGTGAAACCAGATTTTGAGTTTTAATGAGAATAAAGAAATGAGCACATCCCATGTCAAATAAAATCTACCCATTGCAATTCGCATTGCGTATAAGTAATACAGACAAAGCTTGATAAAGAACCCTTTCGTAAAGTAAAATCTCCTTATGAAGCCGAACAGAAAAAACAATGTTTTCTATGCAATGATGTAGCCACAATATGCAAATCGAGATTCTCTCCCCTGTCCACTTTCTAGAGTAGCTGCTGCTGTTTAGAAAAAGGGGGATTTTTCGTGAATGAAAACCTATTTGTGAAGTACAACCGCCGGATTAAATTGAGCTGCAAAATTGAAGCTTTTACCGTTTTTAGTTCTCACTCACGTTTGTGCTGACTTGTGCGTGAGTCAGCAAGAAAACAATGAATTTTGAGGAGGTAGAAAACAGGAAATTGATGCTAATATTTATACTAACAATTTTAAACTTTAATCTAATTAACTTTTCGGCATGAATAGTAAATAAATAGAAGTTTTGTTGTTGATATGATAGATTTGGAAAGGACTCCCCGCCTTATTCAACATTTGCCTGCTTCTCTTCCGCGTCATGAATATTTTTGAAAATTTTCCGGATTGGCTTCTTTATGAATGTCAAACACCGCGAGGGGCTGGACTCTGTTTACAAATTTCCAACTTTTCCTCCATCCTTAATTCTCATGTTTCAAATGAGCACAAGCGGAATGGGGCTTATACGGTGTCCATACGATTACTTGAATCACGAATGAAGAAGATTGTGAACAACCTGACCTGGAAATTGTAAGAAATGGAGATTGCGGGAATGCCGCTGTTATGTTTTGCCTGGCGTATCTCGTATTAGCTTTCTCATGATTATCAACATGCATGTTGCCGTCATCCTTGAAAACTTTTCGGAGGCTAGGGAAGCAGTGAAAGGGCTAACTGATGATAATTACGACATGTACCACGTAATATGGGCAGAATTAGATCCCGAAGGGACACAAAACAAAATAAGATCAGCTATTAGATTGCTTAGATGTGTTAAGGCCACCTTTGCAAATTCACTAACCAAACAAGTTTGGTGGATATTGGATCCATGGATATTGTCATTTGCGAAGCAGAGATGATATACTACGTCGACATTTTTGATGCATTGGCAAAAGACTTTTTCCAGAGGAAAGGGAAAGCTGTTGATGATGCTATGGAGATTGATGGATGAGCTCACCGCTGTGGCAGTTGATAGACCAGGCTATGAACCAATTTCATGTACAGTTTAGCGTCAAAGGGAGGAATACACTACAAGGCTTATTGAAACTGCTTGGAGACTTCATAAAACAAAAGGTGGAGGACGGATGATCATCGGAAAAATCTGGAAGAGCAGAATATATTTGAGAGTGTGGAGAGAAGATGGAAGTTAAAAGAAGGTCAGAAATTTCTCAGAAAGTAATTCAAAATCGATCGATATCAAAATAGAATATATTTTTTAAAAAAAGCAACTGTGATACCTTGCGAGAGAGAAAATGGGTTGCAAGTTTAGTGCTACAAGGGAGAGGCAATTTTTCAAGTTTTGAAGAAGAAATATAAGAAATAATTAGTCAGAATTGAAGAAAACGCCAATGGAAGCAAAATATAGATTCTGACTATATTTAAACTGTACACTGGTTTTGCTACAAAGCGGTTGGAGTACATCCTATTTTATTTTTTATCCTTTCATCAAATGGATATTAAGCTATCGGGATTTTATGTGCGCAGGAATGCACATAAAATCCATCATTAATGCAAGGATTGTACCTTTATTAAAAAAGATTGAAAACCAGCTACCTTCTTAATACTGGACGCACAATTTTTCTTGCCCAGAACTTGTTTTGCAAGTGTAATGATTTCCAAACTCGTTGGATAACATTGACAAAACATATTTCCGTAACCTGAACTCAACTTAAGTCGAAAATTTGATTTTATTTAAACCCCGTTAAACTATATATTCCGAACCAAACGAGTACCTAAGCAAAACTAACTCAACTCAACGGCAACCTCCATACGTAGGCGCCCTCCTTCCTAGAGGGGTGGTTGAGGGCATAGAGAAGTGTAGAGTGAAGCCAATCTCAGTTGTTTTGGAGGGTTAGTTGAGGGGTGTGCTTAAATTTTTGAAAAATTAGAGGGTTGTTGAGTAGTGCAATGTTTGGTAGATATGCGGGCTTCAGAGAGGGGCTTTAATTAAATTGCAACTAGACTCTGATTCTTAGCATTTCGCCTTATTGCGTTAAAAATATAAGTATAAAATGATAAATATAGATTATTTTTGTTTTTTTCATTTCATTTTCCACCGACGGCTATTCAAAAGCTATCAAGGACTATTTTTGTATACAATTTTAAAATATTTACTCACTGGCAGTCAAATTTGCGCAATGAACCGAAGGAAGACTCAATATTGTTCCAAGTTGAACGAAAAACACAACAGTATGGCGATGTTTATGACACTGTGAATGCAATGTTTAATGTTGGGCTTGGTGGGAGATGGCCTAGACCCCTCTCAAATGGGTTATTAGGTTAGATTGTTAGGAGTAATGTTTGATGTGAAACTATCGTTTCATAATATCTAGTTAGGTTAGATGGTTAGGTTAATGTGTGAAGTTAGATTTAAAAAGGTCTTATTTGCGATCTTAACTTTGTCTTACCAGATTTATATAAATTGATAAAATAATGATTAAAAATGCAATATTTAAAAAGCAAATCTTATGTATTATGCAGTAAACCACTTCAAAAAACAGGACTATATTATGCATACCTTCTTAACCTTCCGCTTGTCCACTTACTCTACGTCAAAAAACTTCAATGCAATGTTAATACCAACAAATAATTTAATATTATCTTCAAAGAACATGGTAAGTTGAATTTACACACTTACACAATGAATTTTAATTTTTGAGAGCACGTCTACAGGCATATCTGTCACAATCCGAGGCAAATGCAAGATTTTAGAGTGAAACTTTGGTAGAATGGATCCACACGTATTGACTTTAGGTCAAGCACGGGTTGTCTCCAACCACTCGATGAGGTGTCCAAAGACTTCCTGAATATGCTTGTCTTCCAATTTACGTTTAATTAGTTTTTCCAGGATGTCGATTGTTGCATTACCCACGCTACAATTTAAGCAGATTTCTCTGTTTCAGTTCTTGTTGCCCCTTTATAAGTAATTTAAAAATTGGCCACCATTACCTTGCATTTTGTCTCCTTTGCTGCATCATCCATCTCCTTTTTAAGGTCCAGTTTTTTTCGAGGAGTTAGACAGAAATCAGCGTAAACTCGGATGGCTTGTTTTTTAGAACGACAAGAAGAATTTCATCTTGTGTTTGTGTAACGCAGTATGGAAAACTGTTTGGTGTGGGATATTTTTCTTTTTCTTATAATTGTTTTGTTTCTGTGTTCGTGAACAATCTTTCTGGATACGATATTTATCTGCATACGCAGGCATTGACAGAAGTCTGAGACTTCATAAGATCAACAATAAAACAACTTTTAGTGATATTTGTATATAAACAGGTTACTGTCATCCTGGAAGATAATATACAGAAAGGTCGCTTAGAGTTGCCCCTATGTTTAATACAGGTTTACCTGGAAGGATTTTCCTAGTCCCATACAATGTGCAAGTATGCATACCCCAGGAATATGGCCATGCTCAATCTCTGCTGTGGACCCAAAACAGGATTGAAGTATAAATTTTATTCCGTCAATTTGCTCATCACACAGTTGACACAAAACATTTTAAATCCGGATAATCAAAGTTTAATGCACATCCAATCCTGAACGCACCTGATTTCAGAAAAGACTATCGAGAAGACGGTTTCAATTCCAGCAAAAAACAACAACAAGACGGTTTAAATTCCAGAAAAGACCATCGAGATGACGGTTTCCATTCCAGAAAAAACCATCGAGAAGACGGTTTCCATTCCAGAAAAGACCATCAGGAAAGACCCGAAGATGCTGCAAAGAAGAGAGGTGTCAACAATTTCAGTAAGAAGATGAAGCGTGAAATTCCTGATGCTAAGTAGAAACCGAAAAGGTGGACGCTTTGAAGATGTTGTTAGGGTCACCACGGAAGACGAAACAGGTCTGAATTCATATACGACGAATACAAATGAGAAATGGAAAATAAATGCATTGTAAAGTTATAAGAGCAACAGTACGATGTTTGTATTGAAGGAACAGTAGTGGTAACATTAGTCGATAATTTTACGCATTTCATAAAATTTACGTTGTTTTTATTTTAAAAAATAGTAATAGTGGAAGCAGTAATTGTACACATTTCAAAAATTATATGAATAAACGTTGTTTTTATTAAAAGAGTAGTACTATAAGTTTTAAAACAACTAGAATAACGTATTCACTCAAACATCTTCGCTATGCATAGCGCAATACCTTTAAACCTCCGGGTACCGATAAGCGTGACTGGTGGCATGAGCAGAACGCCCATAGCGCTTGCAAAAATACCTGGCTCGATTTTCCTTGTTCAATACCGATCTGTCGCCGAATCGTTTATCTTTATCATTTCCCGAGCTGTCGGCTTCCTATCTTAAACAAAAATCCGTTTTCAGGCATATCAACTGGTATTTTACGTTTAAATATATACTTTTATCTTAACTTAACATGGTTTGAAACATATTATAATTCACAAATTTATACACTCGTTCCTTATATTTAATTAGGTGCTTCACCCAAGGGCCGTCGGATTCCTACATCAAACACAAATCCGTTTTTAGACACATCAACTGGTATTTTTTTGCTTAAATATATACTATTATCTTAACTTAACATGGTTTGAAACATATTATAATTCACATATTTATACACTCGTTCCTTATATTTAATTAGGGGCTTCACCCAAGGGCTCGCTTGTCGTTGAAGTTGCTCCCCTCTACGTGTTAGTATGGAACCCGAAAACACCAAATCGTTTCAATGGTGTGAGCCATTTCTGAGAATTCGCCGTCAGAGATATCTTTAAATCAATAGACATGCACTTTGACTGGCTTTGAAAAAATTTCGTTCAGTTTATCAGAGAAAGGAAAAAAACTTATCGGAGTAGATTTTATGGGCAGTGCAGTGCGTTCTCACTATGAGCGTTTGAAGCGAAACGTCACTATTGGATTGAATTTCAAGTTATGTATTTGTACTGAAAAAACAGCGTTAAATCATATCAATCGATCCTGTAGTATGACAGTAGTATAAATTATGCATATATATAATATAAAAGCAAGTGAAAAGAAAACAATAAGGAAAAACTAATTTGATAGTATCTAAATTGATAAAATATACATTTTGTCTAGCGAGTTACATATGAATGACGTATAAACCAGCTTCTTCCTAAAGTTTATATTCTACTAGTTTAGACAATTCAAAAAACAGTTCTTTAAGTGAACTCTGAACTTGAGAGACAAAAAAATTTATTAATCAATCCATCATTGGTTATTAAATTGAGCAAGCTATCAGTCTCCGTGTGGAAATAACTCAAAGAAATCAATTCTAAATATAGTAGTACACCATGCAAATTCAATATGAATATCAAGGAAAAAATCAAAAATTAACATAACTGAAACTCTGCGTATTTGACACAAAAAGCTATCCTTCCAGGTTGTGTGATGTGTGTGACGTATGAATCATAAAACCCGACTTCATGGGGAAAATCACCTCAAACTCAGTGGGGGGAAGTATGTTCCCGCATCTTAATCTGATTTTCATAACACATGTTATTTGCACAAAAAGGTTTCAAAAAAGGCACTTTGAACTATTTGTTTTGTAAATAAGTCATGTGATATATATTTCACATCATCATATCATATGCGTAATTTACTCTAGTATTGAAAAGAGTAAAAAAGGAGGTCCTTTAAAGGACAAGTACTTTCCACACAAAGTGCAGTGATAAGGGTTCTCGTCAATGACGAGCATTTTCGATAATTTCACTATTTAAAAAAATGTCAACGGTGTCCAGTTTTTCGCCTCTGAATGCAGGTATTTTGGTAGGCATATCTTCATTTACAATGAGAGGTATACATTTGAAAAAAAATGAGAATCTATGTGAATAACAGCTATTTTTAAGAAGAGAGAATCTGGTATATTCGCATAAACAGCACAATACCACGCAGAAACAAAGCCAGACAGGTATTATGAAGAGGGGCGCTGTTTAATTGGAGGGATTTTATGAGTGAAAATATGTAGACCTACACACAAGTAACTACCCTAGGTTTCCAAGCTTTACTTATACACACGTGCCCAGCTTAATACCACATAGTAGCAACAGATATTTTAGAGGAGGGATTTTCTGTATAAAAATATGCATACATATACACAAGGGTAGGAAGATAAATGTTCGGTTGATAAGGGACAAAATTTTGTCGTACTGTTGTTTAAAACTACCATTTTCGAGTTCCAGCTTAATGTGTTTGCACGTATAAAGCACAAAACAACGCAGTCGCAAAAAACAAACTATTTTAAAGAAGGAGTTCTGGTTTTTATAAAAGTTTCCACCAATTTATTATTGAATACATGCTCTTCATAATGGAGAATTTAGCAGATACAAAGGTTAAAGTGGGTGAAAAAACAAAAAATATAAAGCGTCAAAATATTCTTTGAAAATAAAGGGTAAGAATTATAACATATATTCTTAAATTCACATTATCAAGATTCGTAATTTTCAAGTCTTAAAATTATAAAATTTGTTTATTTAGCAAGTATACTAGTACTACGAAGTTACCACCTTATGAGAAAAAAATAGAATTTTGGAAGCAGAATGGGGATTAGACGTAAGAAACCCTGGTTGAAAAAACCCCCAACATCCTAGTTTCTTTGCATTGTACGAAGAAGCTTACAAATACCTCTACAAAGAAAAACGTGCAAAAGTTTTGCAAGCAGCAAACCTTAGCGAACCACTACCATCTCATAAAGAACCACCACCAACGCTACCACCTCACGAAGAACCACCACCAACGCTACCACCTCACGAAGACCCACCCCGCCAGCGTCCATAGGCTTTAGCCCTTCCACCTCCACTGCTTCCACCCTTTGTCTCAACCAGAGCCGACTGGCTGAGAAATCGTCCAGATTAGTGTCGGTTTTTCTTTTTTAATTTTTGCGCTAACAAGCGAGCATGTAGTTAAGTTTTCTTATGAATTAAAAACATAGTATAGTTGTTAAGGTCATTTTGGTTTTTTTCATTGATTTTGAGCGGAGGGGATGTAAGTGGATCAGTATGCTGAAGGGGACTATCGACTGACTTATCGATCAATTGACCATGATCTAGGACAACTTATCAATTGATAAGATGCACAACATCTGGAAGTGGAACCGGCATCATTGCCTGCGGGAAGAGTACAAGATTTCCAGCCTTTTCAAACGAAAGTGGTGGTGGGACCCTTCTTTATTAAGGATAGAGAAAAGGCTTGGGTCATGCTCTACACCTGTGCTGTGTATTGCGGAATATACCTTGATGTGGTCACCAATGTAAGCACAGAAGTGTTAATTGAAGCCCTGGAGCGATTAATTGCACTACATTGTCGCCCGAATACTGTATTTAGCGACAATGGCACGAATTTTGTTGGGGCTGTGAACATTTTCAAAGCGTTTGGCTGGACCGAAATTCAAAAATCATGTCCAATTCGCCAAATCCACTGGAAATTTTTTCCAACAACAAGGGCTAGGTGGGGCGGCTTTTGGGATAGATTGATCCGTTCGGTGAAGGATTTGTTACGAAAAATAATTGGAAAATCCCGCCTTTTTTATGACGAGTTACGGACCTAACTTGCTGGAATCAGCTACACCATAAATGATCGTCCACTCATTGTTGTCACGGAGGATAGTGATGACTTGATACCACTCAACCCCAATATGTTTATGCTGAAGCTGGAATTCGGACATTTGCCAAAAAGATTTGATGCAGCTTTCTTTCAATATGGAGACCCAGTCCCGACTTCAGCAACGATGCCGGAAGGAATACCTCGCTCTTCTTGTCATGAGAAAGAATGATAAAATTAAGGTTCCGGTCTCATTTGGCGAAGTTGTCCTAGTTGTAGCTGACAACAAGTAGAGGTTCGAGTGGCCCTTCGGCAAGATAGGGGAGCTACTTCCAGGAAATGATAGAATGGCATGAGTTGCAAAGGTGAAGACAACTAAAGGAATTCTTTTCCGAACTCTCCAGCGGTTGTATCTATTTGAAGTTTCTTTGCAGAAAGAGCTCCAGTTTCCTCCAGTTGTAGAAAAGGTGGAAATAGAAAATGCTGATACTAGTGTAGGGACCCCTTTTGTAACTAGAAAGGGTGGCGTAATTAAGAGACCGATTAAATATGGTCAGTGGTTACATTTATGTAAAACTTAATTGTGTAAGTTTATGTTAATGATTTTCTCACTCATGTATTAGTGAGAAGGTGGAAGAAAATGTAGAAATGTTGCCAAATGCATGATGCTTTTCATCTTGCAGGAATCTCTTTTATGTTTTGTGCACTTGCACGTTTCAAGTGGTAAAACCCTTTGTTCTCTGTGGAACTTGCCTTTCACACACAGAGATTTGTCCGTTTTAAGTGGAGCTTGAAGATCGTCTCGTGTTTCTCTCTTCCCTTTTTCTCAGACTCACTCACGAACTATCGTTGGTAAAGCACGGTTGGCTCAAGCCGAAGTATTGAATGTAATTTTGAAGTTTGTGTTGGAATTAATTAATTTTCTAATTAAGTCTCGCATCATATGTAATCTGAACTCTAGCGAGTTCAATAAAATTTCGGACTACTATAGTTCTGTGGGGAATTCCTTTGCTACGGGTAGTGCACTGTTAATTCCAACACTGCCCCTGTATAAATAAGTAAAAGATTGGCCATCATCTCCTTGCATTTTGTTCTTTGCTGCATTATCCATCTCCTTTTTAAGATCCAGTTTTTGTTCGAGGAGTTGACAGAAATAAACGTAACCTCGGATGAATTTGGCTTGTTTTTTTAGAACGACAATAATTTCATCTTGTGGTTGTGTGACAAAGTTTGGGAAACTGTTTGGTGTGGGATATTTTTCTTTTTCGTACAATTGTTTTATTTCTGTGTTAGTGAACAATCCTTCTGGATTTTTGGCGCATCCACTCAAGAAATTATGGATAGTTTTAAAATTTGTCTACGCAAAATCTTTTCTTCTATGGTTCCTGCCGCTACAAACAAGTAACAGTTCGTCCGGTGTAGATTGATTCAATATCCTCATGCCCTTTCGAATATTATTAAAATCTGAATCCTGTGAAAATTCAATTTAATAAAAAAAAATTATCATGGGTCAAGAAGCTGATGCATGTAAATACGGTAATACTTACTTCCAAGAAGGCAGTTATAGCGGAAGTATCTCAATACTTACTTCCCAGAAGGCAATATTGATTGCAGTTCGACTTACGCCGAGTCTGGATTGTTGAAGGTGTCGCATATTTATTGTCTGTCCTTGACTTTCGTTTTGCCGTCAAATCTGTTGAATTTTTTTGTTTGATCCAGTAGTTCCTGTCGTTTTATCCGGACATGACCCGGATGTTAACATTTTTTTAATGTTATCTAAGGATACGATGCAATGGCTGAAAACAAAGATCTTGTCTTCAACTTCCAAACATTCTTTTATAATTTCTTGGAGAACTATTATTTTTCCGATTGTTTCATAGCATTTTAGATCCAGATCATTTACAATTTCCTTCCACCAGTTTGTTCGTGAAAGGAAACTGATTAAAACCTTATGGGAAATTACATCTTTAACCTGGGAGCATGGTGATTGGATTGCATCCACATCTTCTTCTTCTCAAGCTTCGTCTTTCACATTTTCTGCTACTTTCAGTGATGCAGAATGTGACCAGATTTTAAGGAGCGTGTTGTTATTGTTTATCAAATTTTCATGTGAAAAAACTCAAACAGTCGCATCATTTTCTCCAAATACTAATTGTACAACGTCTTATGCAGAGGACTTAACTCAATGCTAACGAAATACTCGAATTTTAATGGAATCTCTATGCCAATGTTTTTATCGTTTCTTGCAATGACGTAATTAACAAGATCTTGCAGTTTTTTACCTTATTTTCCATGACGGATACGTATTGCTGGCTTGAGTCTTGACCACATTCTCGACACTAGTTTGGCGACATATTAATACTCGAACAATGTCATAAATAATTAGACCTACACTTCCGTCTGTGAAGATTCTGTCCGATCAAGACGTGCACGTTTCACAGTTTTCACGTTCGCAATAGACAAATTATGGAGTTTTATGAAAATATCAGTCGCCCATTTTTGGAACTCTAGTTTCCGGATCATTTTCTTGTATGTATCAGGGGGACGGAGCTGTAGTTTTTATACCACAACTCCTGCCGACGAATCCATATAGTTGGATTATTTCAGACTGCCCATGTTTTACATGTATAGTGAATGGGAATTATACTTAATTTGAATCTAATTTTG
>JAHZNA010004358.1:0-18035 GCA_027743935.1 Sinodicranocentrus sp. ZH6
CAAAAATTCACAAATATAGTGTTATATATCATTCTTCAGCATTTTTGAAGGAAAATCAAATGCGCTTAATCTATAAGGTCCTTCAGGCCCTGAGTTTTCAAAAATCTACAAATATCGTGTAATATATCATTCTTCAGCATTTTTGAGGGGGATAAAAAGTATCCTCCCAAACTCCTGTCTTTTTGATGATTGGCTTTAATCCTAGTTATGTCTTTTGTTTGCGAAATATTGCTGGCCTTCGAATAAATGCATTTAATACTCTTTCTATTGTGATCATAATTTTCTGTATTATTTATTTGTGTTTTAATATCAACACTTTTTTGTTTTATTTGCTGAATGAGAATTTGATTTGCAGATATTGCACAATAGGCCATTTATTCGTCGCATCGGTGCATTCTTCTTGTTATTCTAATTTAATAGATTTCTTCAAAACAACGACCGTTGATGGCCTTGAGAATGTTTTTATTGTAAAATTATTTGGTCAATTAGTAGATTCAAGTTGAATGATATTTCGGTAAATAAAATACGTCCTTAAGCTTGCAGAAGCTGATGAAATAAAAAGGTTTCACTGAAACTGCTTTTTATGATAATCTACATATACATGTATGTATACACGCTACTGTACAAATAAGCATCTTTTAAGAGTTTACAAAGTTCTACCCTTTCGAAACCATAACTCCAGCCACAACCGACAGCTTTGTACTTTGTACACAACACAAGTACGTCATTCATTATGCCAACCCACAAGACTAATGCTTATGTTTCATTCATGTGCATTTAATAAACTTAACTAACTACCTCTTCATGCAACAGGATTGAGTGAGCGAAGCCAACAATGCTGTGGTCATTCACCATTCTTTTTTTCGATTTCGTATAAGTACTTACAAATGAATTGGTTACATGAAAAGGTGGACCAGGCAGACAGACAGACAAAGAAATGTGGATATAGTAGTGACACAAGAAATATGGAAATAATAGCTATGTGCATACATATTCCGACCGACCCCGCAACCATAAGTAAGTACATACAAAAAGCAACAACTTCTTAAACAAAGACGTTTTTATTTTATAGAGTACAACAATGGGTTTCGCATGTATTATGTCCACTCTTCATTACTGGACTAACGGAATTTTTCATTATCTGCATACCCTTTTCCATTATGACTGGTTTTTGGAGTGGCGATATGGTTTAAACAGTCAACAACTCACTATCAGACTCTGTCTAATATTTTATAACCATTTAGTCTTGTCACTTGCAGGCAAAAAGTTGCACGCAACTTCATCACTGTCAAGAAAGTTTCGGTTTGTTAATTGGGGACTTGCTTTGAAATGGGGAAGTTCGATCATCGATGTGTTACAACATTATTTCAAATCATTTTCATTTTCTCAAAGTTCTCGCGCACCACACAAAGCCCACATTGTTATATTTCTAAAGTTGAGAAGACATCGAATGCAACGCTTTGTGAGAATGATTATTTCATATTCCCAAATATTTGGACGGAAGAGAATTCAACTTCTGGAAAAATGGAGGAAAATGATTTCACCTTGTGCTGTCCAGTGGCATCGGATAAAACAAGAGGTCAGATTCATATTGGGGTAATGAGCAATTCATTTAGTTTTTCTTGTAAGGTTCATGATTTATTGTTATTTTCTTTCAGTTGATGATAGACAATTCTGGTGGCCGGATGAAATCCATCGAGGGCTGAGCAGAGCTATTCTTAATTGTAATCCTTCAAGTATTCCTGGGATGGAAACAATTAAGTTTCTGCATTATTTAAAGTAAATTGTAGAACTTGAAAAGGTTTATTTCTTATCCGAGTATACTTGCCATTATTAACTAACTGACAGGACAAAAATTAACTTTACAGTGATAATGATGATACTAGTGACTATAAAGAAATTTTCATTGGCAACCGAAAATCCCTGCGTGGCTCAAGGTTCTTGAAGAATGCACCGTTAAAAATTATTATTCATGGATTTATGTCCAGCCCCTTTGTAGGTCCAACAAAAGCTCTCCGAAAATGTAAGCGAATAAGATTTTTAAAGTTAAACTCATCCATACTGTGAAGTTAAGCACTTCAAGTCAGTTACAAAAAAAATTGCTTATCAAAAATTGCATAACACGTATTTGAAACAGCATACTCTCAACTGCCGGAAATAATAAACATAGTAGCTGTGCACTGGGAAGCTTTGGCTAATCTGGTAACAGCAAGTGACTCCATTTGCTACAACATCGCATCAAAAAGTACAAAATTGGTTGGACAAAGGACTGCGGAACTGATTGAATTTCTGGTGGACGAGAAACTAGCAGATTTGTCAAATATTCATATTCTCGGGCACAGTTTAGGCGCTCACTGTGCTGGATTTGCTGGCAAACTTATAAAAATTGGCAAGTTGCCAAGAATTACAGGTATGTGGGCATTTTGGGAACTGATATGGTGATCTGTCTCCTTTTGAATGTTATAATTAGGTTTTGCCGATACTAAAATGAATCTTAATGTATACAAAAGGTTTCGATCCAGCCCGTCCCAATTTCGCTGATGTATCCGATTCTGAAAGAATTCACCACACAGATGCCCACTTTGTGGATATCATCCACACAGCTACCAAAGATTGGAAATTGTTGGGTATAATATCTTTAGGACTTATACCATTTCCTGTAGGCCTACAGCAGCCTGTAGGTCATGCTGACTTTTACCCAAACCATGGATCTCATCAACCTGGCTGCAATAGTATTATTTCTCCAACAATACCTGTACTATGTAGTCATGCAAGAAGCTACGTTTATTATGCAGAGAGTATTAAATATATCGATGGTAAAAAACAATTTGAGTCGAAAGAGTGCTTAGATTACGCTGAAGTCGAGTTGGGATTCTGTTCTGGAAGGCATTCGGTAGCCATGGGCGAATATACTCCCAAAAACAACTTTACTCGAAAATTATATTATCTAGCTACTAAAAAACGCTCCCCTTTTGTTTTAGATCTTGAATGAGCTTTTTTGTAATCATACATCTATGCAAATGGCTATTTTACTCTTATGTATGCTAATTATGCAAGACTATCAGCTAATATCAGCGCACGTTGGTTACTATAAAACCTACACACCTTACACATTACTGTACAAAAATTATTTATTAACTATTAGTGAGGCAATTAACAATTTATTTGTGCAATAAAAATTGATGCAATCAATAAATGTAATGCATAATTTTACATCCGGGATGTTGTAACTTTGTAACATTGCTGGACAAGGAGACGAGACAAAGAAGATGCATATGTATGAGGCACAGGAAGGAAGCGAAATGAAGAGAATGTTTGAATTTTAGATGCGGGAAGAGCAGAAAACTTCTATATAGATTTTATGAACACGAACAAGAAGAGCAAACGCAAACGTGGATTTAGTAATGCAATTCCAAGTAAACACTGCACTGCACATGCGTCTTGCACTCGTATATCATCGTAGAATCGTAGTGTGTAGTCTACTCTCAAAGCCCACACAATTTGCTTGACACAAGTGAATTTTAAACTTTAATTAGTTTAACGGCCACATTAAGCAATTTCCGATACTATCGAATGTGTATCCTTGTTGGTTCCAACCGTACCGTTAACAGATGACCTGACCGTCAGAGTACACACCGTTGACCGTAAGAAATAATACTTAGGCTTTTCCTCCGTTTCCCGATGACAGAAATAAGTTAGTTCGCTTGTTAGTTCTTGACATTACTGCACTTATGACTGCCCGATTTACGAATTTAAGAGTGTACTGTCAACTGTTAACCTTTGACCTTGTAAATGTTTCACTTTTGACTTTGACAATTTTATATTACATTCTTGCCATCTGATGTCTGACAGGTGTCAGGTGTCAGCATGAATGATGTTGAAGCAGAAATTTTTATCAAATTTGAACCTGTAGCTTAACACTTTAAGGTTACCGGGCGTAACAATAGGATTTAGTCATTATAGTACATAGTTTTTAAACGATATTAAGGAGCATAAATGCATTGAGGCTGGTACACGTGCACTGCTGATTTAGTTTTGATTGACGAAGAGAATTGTTGATTGTACTTCAGGATTGAGAATGTATATAGAAACCTTCGTTTACATGAACATGCAAATTCTAACGCACCTACTATTATGCTGATGGTTAAATTGTACGACCCAACCCCCATTTTTTGGGGGTTGGTATGTACAATCCAGCCATGCTGATTTTGCGCTTTTATCGTCGGTCAGGGTTAACTATTCTAACAATATTCTGGTTAAATTATACATTGTACATACCAACCCCCATTTTTGGGGTTGGTATGTATGGTCTAACTAATATTGGTTCGATTGTACATACTATTACAAGCCAAATATTGAGTTGGGAATCGAGTTGAGAATCGAATATGCAAAAAATATCAGGAGTAGTGTTGAGTGTATTTGTATGATTTAAACCATTTTAAGGGCGACCAATAAATTGATTCTAAAGGGCTAAAATAACCTTCGTAACCTAATCCTAAACTAATTCTAACATATAACGTAAACGTAGCCCACATATCATAACCTAATCAATTAGCAATTATAAAGATATTTACAAACTTTACCCTCAACATATTTTCACTTACGTTAGATTCTCAACTCAACATTTTTTTGCACATTCGATTCACAACGCAATATTTCATTTTAAACACGATTATTCAACAAAAAGTGGGGCTTGCTTGGTATGTTGTATGTACAATCAGACCAATATTAGTCCAGCCGTCGGTCAGTATTGTATGCAAAATATAAAAAAGTTAGGTGCGTCCTGAACGGTTTATCAATAATATCTGTCTTATCATTTTTTACTGGGAAATGATAAGCTGAAAACCATTTGAAGGTACCATTTGTCTCTACTAATACCAATTTTCCAATTCAAAACCAGAAAACTATGGATCCATCGCCAGCATATTTGGAAATTCCTCCACCTTCCCCACTCCCTAATTGGAAGAAGAGCGCTCTTGGTGTTTCAAAATCTGTCATTGTTTCACTTTTTACGAGAGAATTGGGATTGGAGTTGTATCTCACGAAAGGCGACACCACTGTGTAAGTTGAATAAAACCTTAAACAAAACTATTGATTAAATATAATCAAGTGATGATGTAAAACAAAAATTAGTTGATTTGATAAAAGCGAGTTTTCCAAAGCTCTCCAGAGCTACCATTTTTCGCATGAAAACGCATCTGTTTACCATTGTGAACCATTTTTCACAATTGCAGTATGCAGCTCGGCTAACAGCTAAGTTTCTGGGAAAAAAACCGGTGCACGGAATGAGAACGTGCTCATTCTTTTCACAAACGTGAGCGAAATTGCATCCGGGAAACGTAAAATTATCGACAGTCAACAGTTTGAATGATGGAGATGTTTCCATGACAATCAGTGACTGAAATTTTTCACTAATTAGGAATTTTTGTTGGGAAAATCTGCATACAATATTGCAAAACGGATTTGGTGGATATTTTTACCCATGCGAAATGATTTTACTAAATTTGTTCGACGATTTTTCGTCTTTGTATCTAAACGCGATAAATGGTAGCTCCGTACTAGGCTTGACCCTAAGTGTCATAACGATACAATGGACGGTATTTTAATATTCATTGTAATTCACTTGCGATATTTTTCAGTAACACATCTTTAATGTGCCGACAACTAATACATGCAAGAGCGTTAGGTGACGGTGTAGCCAATGAGCCTACGCAAACTCAGTTTCACGTCTCTTGGAAAACTGTTCAAAAGGCAGCTAATAACAATAAGCCAGATGTCGAATCAGTGTTTCCAATGTCTTGGAAACTTTTGAAAATGAAGCCTAAATGTCGGGTATGATTTTGTAGTATTGTTATATATCTATGTAGTAAATTTGAACCTCACAAGAAACTGCCCGTTGCCTGATGCCTAAGTTTTGTGCCTTTTAACAGCTTACGACAATGAGCGGCATTTTTTGTGAGGACGAGAGACTGGGAAGTCGCGGTAACAAATCTTTCATTGAAAGATATTATCTACCAGAAAAAGCTCCGAATGGTTCGGGTAGCTGGTTTCGAGTAATTGATTTTATCTTTTTCATCTAATTTGGCATTGAACTTGAATCGTGATATTGTTGAAATCGAATAATATTAAAACTGTAACACACCTGTATGTAGTGTATCAAGAAGAATCAGAGGACTGGAACTTTGGAAGAAATAGACGTTCATTGTGGCCGATCACCTTCAATAGAGTTACCCTATTCTACTTATATTTTTTCGTTGACTGACCTTGGTCGAGTTCGTATGCTTGATTTTAGAAACACAGAGGAATTAGTTTTGAAGTCATCACTGGAAGAGCGAGTTCGATTTACGGCAGCAACAATTGACATATTAACTGGAAAGATCTTTATTGCAGCCGGAGTGGGAGGAATTATTAAAATTTTATATGTTGTCACCTACCCACCTTTCGCAGTTTTGGACGTCATATATATTGTTAAGTTTTGTACTCATCATTTTACTAATGTTAATGAGTATTTTATAAGATTCAAGAAGTAACTACTGATTCGCCACATTATTTCTTTAGAAATTCCGAGCCCAAATTGAAATTTTCGAACGGATATTTTGTTTCTCTTCTCAAAAATACATTGAGATTTCGACTTGGGATTACGTGGAAAAGGCTTTAGAGGTAAGCTTGTCAATTTTAAACGCATCGGTCAGCTAAGAACTTATGAATAATATGGGCTATGTATAAATTAGGCAGGCTGTACACAAGCTGCCTGTTTTGTTCAGTTTTCAAAGTTGATTAACAGAGTATTGATGTGCAATAACTGATTTGAAAAAGTTTTTACTCATAAAATATTTTTTAAAGTTAACAAAAACGCTTATCTCGGACTCACAAAATGTATGTTCTCCGCCGTCTGGTTTCTACGAAAAAGATTTGACGACAAAGCCAATTATGGTGGCCAGAGTTTCAACGCAGGACTGTTTCATGGGAATTCTAGACGCCGTTTGGCCACCTATATTTTACTCTAAATTAAACGACGAGATTAAGGTTTGTTATTGTATCCGCTAACATATTACAACTGTTGCTAGAAATTGTACATCAGTATCATATATCAGTGTACGCACAATCCTTGCAAGTAAATTAATTTAATCAACAGATTTGGAACTTAGAATCGGAAGATATCATTTGGCGTCATTCAGTTTCTTCGGTCGATGAAGTCTCGTTTGATCAGTTTCCTGATAGAACTGGTAGAGTTCTCTTCCGTGTGAACGAAAACTATCAGTAAGTTCAGAAATAAGTTTGGTATTTATTACTATGTCGAAGAATAAATAACCCAATATTTTAAATAGTTTCTGACTGATAGGTGAATAGAAAGAAATATTGAAATCGGTGTGGTCTAGGTATGCATGTTTGTTGCGTCAAAAAATATATATTTTAGTAGTTTGTTAAAAAGTCGGAAATCACTGACGCAAATATCAGAAATAGAAGTTAAATTGAATTTGAATATTTATGTCTTTGAAACCTTTCTCGTATTGGTCAGAAGCGGTGCATGGCTTTTCATGAAAGAACGCATTAGTTGTCAGAGTGATGAATTATTATATTAATTATAAGAAGGTTCTAATATCATATTTATTGCTTTCCTAGGGTGTTAAGGTTTAAAAGAAGTGTGGAACTGGGTCAGTATGAGGTTCATGCAGAGCAGCCATTTAATTTCGACACTGACTCTCCAGAAATCGCAGATGTAGGAGTCTTTCAGAGACAAAAAAGAAAGTGCAATAGCATTCCAATACCTAAAGCTGAATTATCCGCGGACATAATCGGGGTATGTTTCTTCGAGGAACTGAAGCTAATAGGTATATGCACTGAAAAGCGGAATCTTCTGGAAGTATTTCTTTATGATTCTCAAACTTTGCAAATGTTTAAGAAGCTAAGACCATTAAAAGCGTGGAGCAAACGCCGACTTAAAAATCCAACAGCTCGGAAAGATAATGTAAATAAGGTAATTTTGGGTGTGTTCTACTTTAACGTCGTCGTGTCAGTGTATTACGGAACCGGTGATCCTGAAGTATTTGTTTTGCCAATTATGTGAAGTAACATTTTGCTGTTTGATTTAAGATCAAATAATATATAATTGTAAGGATTATTGTAAATACGCAGCTGGAATTGAAACAAAAAGATAAGAATAAGGAAAATTATTCCTGAGATTCTCAAATCAATACTAACTGCGTAGTAAATATTAGTCAAGCGTATAAAAAATGCCTCGTTTGGCAAGCGGAAGGCGTGATATAAACCGTACAAAACCGTAGAGTTACGTCTTTCCAATTATATCTCAAGTACGGTACAAATATGTTAAAAACGTTATCATTGCAATTTTTTTTAATGTAATTATTTTTGTATGTGTTAAATTTTATAACTCTTTACTGACAAGCAACTATCCATTGGTGATAGGTGATCAAGATATACAATCGGGATAACCGTTTTCTTGTATGGGTCCAAGTTTACTATGTATTCCATTTTCAACCATTTCACAATGGTAGTTATTTATTTGAAGCATTTTGAACAGATTCGATTGGACATAAAATAAAAATGAATTTAAAAATTCAAAGGGAGGTGTGATCCTATAATTATTATATAATATAATGATTTAAGGCTCATGTAGGAACATGGTAATCCTCATTGTATTTCCATTCTCTAATATATCAGAAATCTCTTTGGTTTAAGTTTTCGTTGATCACCTATTGATGGTTGTGCGTCGCTTTCTTTTAGCAAAATATCTTTTCCCGTAGGTTCAAATCTACAATGTTAGTTCAACAATAATTTAGATAATATTTCCTCTTATGGGAGTTTCTTATAGGTATTTTGCTTGTAGAAATGCCTTTATACTTTTGTGCGTTCTGCATCCTCGGCAAGTAATTAAAGTCTAGTTTTGCGATGACTCTTTCATGTATGTTTTAATATATCCTTGCGATTTCCCAATCTTACGAATTATATGAAAACCAGATCTGACTTTTGGAAAATGAACCGTTTTTTGGTGTAACGAAGTTCACTGTAATAGAATGGTTCAACTATATACTAGCAAGCTTTTAATATTGTGTCACGTAGTGTAGCGATGAGTCGTTGTTTTAATTTTAGAGTTGTTGTAAAACTCGTCTTATTTGTTGTGGACGTAGTGATTAGATTTTTTAAATCTTGCGTTTATGGAGTTGGTTGTAATTTACTCATAAAATGCGTATTTTATAACACCGTATCTTCAGTACATTCAGTAGTTACAGGGCAATGACGCTTGGCGCTAACGATTTGTTTTGTAACAGAGGAGAATACCTGGTGTGAAGAAATCTAGAGAGCAGTGTTTATGTGAATAGCTTCGTCAAAATAGGAGATAGTTGATTGGATTTATGAAATTCTATTTGACGTTAGGATCCATTGAGACTTGGTTCTCGAATCGGTGAATGGTACTGAAAAAGTGGTATTATGTTGTGTCTGTAGTGTAGTGTAATTTATCTTTGTCTATTTCAATATCATGACTCGTAAACGAATAAAAATCTAAAGGTAATATTATATATTTTTGTGATAGTTTCTAGTTGAACTGGTCATACATACTATACTAGAGATTATACATTGCATTTCTCGTTTTTAGCTTATGCGAAAAAGTTTACGATCAGCAAGATAATGTCCATTGATGCTTGCGGTTTGCGTAGCTTCATGAAAATTTTGTTCACGCACATATCTTTACTAACACATTCTAGAAATTGAAATCCTGTAAATATTCGTTTAGACTAATGTCTAGGGTACGAACGCAGTTATTTGATTCATCCCAGCATAATTTCAAATCAATTCTGGTTTATTTACTGACATAACGCAACATTTTATAGTAGAAACGTTTATTGACTAGTTAGCGTACATATATATACATCTATATTTATATGTTGATAGATGAATCAGTAATTGGAATCAAATACATAATGTGTATATGATTTTAGATTTTAAAGAACACGCCTTGCGAAATCACCGGCAATTAATAACTTAGATATTTATCTAATGTATACAATAATTGAATATATTTTCTGTTTCACAGTTGACATTTCTACGAACACGAAAACCTCATCTTAATTAATTTTTGGCATGATCGAAATTTTTTATGTAAACGGAACGTAGGGCCAAGCAAAAAGTTCCAAAACAGCATTTCCACAAAATCACAGGAAGTGAGAGGAAATAAACATTAGGTTTTCGATCCATCTTGTTTCAGAAAATACCAAGAAAGATGAAGTCATGCATAGCTAAAATCTACACTACCGTCAATCAAGCTAGCGTTAAATATTTTCCGTTCACTTGAATTAATATTTTGATTGCATTTTGATTAGGCTGCAATTGCACGTCAAGTTTTAAATATTTAAGGCTTGTCAACTTGTGTAACTCATCTCTGAAAGCTAAAAAAAAATACATTGAATACCTATGTGGGTAATGGGTATAGATACATAATGCAGATGCAGGATACACATGTATAAAATCTGCTACTCTTTCCTGTACACGAACACGAACTCCATTACACCTGCACGCATGACGCTCACATTGCTACGATGCATTTCGTCACTGGAATGAATCTTCACACTTTGAAAAAAGAAAGTAAACGAAATGAAAGTTAGCTTAATGAACTAACATTTTGATGTCGAACATATCCATTATTAGGTTCCTGGAAATGTCTCAAATCGCTGCATGGGCGCTGACCTTCTTGTTTCTGATGATTTTCAAACTGATTCGAGTCGATAGAACCTAAGCCACTGTCATTTTTCTGCCTCTTCTTTAGGCGCTTGGCACTGCCGCTGCTAAAATCATGATTATTTTGAACTCTATCTCCATTAGCCTCACCCACAGTATTTGGGCTACCATCAGTCGAAGGTAACTTAGGAAACATTACCAGATGGTTTGGAACATAATTCGCATTATCTATGCCTATGATCCCATCGTTTCCAATGACTACAGCATTAACACGAGTGGGTTCTTCAGTTGTAGACTCAGACTCTGGGTTGTTGTCTGACAGGGAGTTTCGGTCTGGTGAAGTTGAATCATCTCTCAAACCATACAAGTCTTTGATATCAGGTGAATAACTTATTTGTATTTTACAAGTCGGTTCATCGTTTTGTGGCTGACCTGGGTCATCAGAAATTGGTACAGCCTTTACATACATGTATCCGTTATTGTTTGCCAACATGGAGACGGCTGGTTCTAACTTTGGAGACGGTATGTTTTGATATTGAAGTAAAGAAGATTGCACATTATCGGTAGCTGGTGGAGGAAGAGGTTTGAGATAGCCTGCGCTGTCAAGTTCTTCAGGTTCAGGAACATTTTGGTATTTTCTTTCTGGAGAAGGTCTTGTACTACTTGGAGCAAAGTCTGAATGGCCCATTTGTAGTAAATAGTCTGGGCGACCAGCCATATAACTTTGGTTTATTTTCATGTACGTCGCGTTGAGATCCACATAATGATTGCGAAGACCGTCTTCCATCATGTCCCCAATACGGTCAACTAGGGCGGGGAATGATGGTCGCTCGGTGGGCTCTTGTGCCCATGATTCGAGCATTATATCATAAACACATGATGGGGCTAGTGGAGGTTTTTCCATTCTGTAGCCTTCGCTAATACGTTTATAAAATCGTTCATCGGCCTCCATCCCTACATAATAGAAACAAATTAATTATATTATAATCAAGATAAACCCAGGATGATAAGTGGAAAACATGCTCGCGAAAAATTACCTGGATACGGAGTTTTTCCAAGGGTAAATAATTCCCAAAGAACAACTCCGAAGGACCAACAGTCTGATTGTGTTGAGAATAACCCGTAATAAATAGATTCTATAGCCATCCACTTAACCGGAAGTAGTACACCCTGTAAAGTTATTTTTTACATCAAGTTCGTAACTTTGTAAATTAGATGTCAATGGTTAAGACTAACTAAGACCCAAGTGGCATTTAGCGAAACATTTAATAAGCGTTTTGCTAAAATATATCAGATGAAATGTAGAACTGCAGAAGGGAAACTTTTCATTTGAAAACTTTAAAAATAATCCCGTGTCAATTTATTTTGTATAATTGCTACTAAAATTTTCAGTAAGATTTCGCACTTTGAAAATTGACTTGAGAGCTACTGGGAACATCACTACATTTTTTTTGACAGGAATACTAATAAGTTCAGTAAAGGAATATTTTACATTAAAAATAGGATGGATACAAATGAAACTACTACGCAACTTACCTCGCTTTTCTTTTTATATTTGTAGTCTTTGTACATTTCTTTGGCCAGTCCAAAGTCGCAAATTTTCACGACATTATTTTCTGCCAGCAATACATTCCTTGCTGCTAAATCTCCATGAAGGACCTTATAAAACAAAATGATGAAATTGCTTATAAAACGAAAAGTAACACTGTAGCAATGAACCTGTTTATATTTCATATGCTTGTTATTTTATCCGAGGAGGAGTTATTGGTTAAGTACCTTTCGTGATGCAAGATATTCCATTCCTCTTGCAATTTGAAAAGCCCAACACAACAAATCTGTAGTTTTAATAGGTCTGACTTCACGTGCTTGATAATCCCCTCTGTAGTGATCTGGCCACTGGGATCCAGATGAAGATCGCCGGTTTGCAGTTCCGTCACTTGTCATGGTTGCGGGACCATTTGACAAGTAACTCATATCTGTACACATACTTTCCACTTGACTCTCGGGAACATAGTGCTCAGTACTCCCTCGGTTGGGAAGCAAGTCATTTGGACTTCTAGGATATCCACTTCCAACTTCAATAGGTTGAAACGTTGGAGTTGAATGACCTTCTGCGTTCGGAACGAACTCCTCTAAAGTTCTGTAGCCATTGCTCGCTGGTTTTCTAGAATTTCCAGGATCCGTGAATGTCAATGTTGCGTAGTGGAGCCTTTTGTTATCAACGTTTTATTAAACACATTTATCAACGATACGTTTACGTGCATGCATTACAGTCCCCAAGTTATCATGCAATATAATAAATCGTGCAATATACAAAGGCAGATTTTAGTTGTTCCGGTCAGCGTTATAGCAATTTAAGCGAAATTCACGTATATGTATGTACAATATATCGTCAGAGTTAGGTCGATGAAGTCAATATATTAGGCAGCAGTAGAAATACACCCAAATCCATGTTCCCAAAACCAATCCATTAAAAATGTAAAAAAGCAAAAAAATACACACAATAAATTAGTTATATTAGGTATGATGAACGTATTTTTGTTAGAGTACCTGGGTAAGGAACGCCTAGTACTTTAATAGAGACGTTAAGAAATCACTACAAATTTTACCTTTGTGCCTGCGACTGCTGACTGTTACGGTCAATATGATTGTAAATATTTGGATCAATCACGCCTTTTGTAGGGTCAAGCTGATTTACAAATGTTCTCCGGTGTCGGTGCATGTAGCTTAGCAAGCTTCCATACTTACAGTACTCGACGATGACGAAAAGTTCCTCTGTAAATTTGTTAAAACTTAGGGTGAATGCAGATGCTAAACTGTTAAATCATTTTTAAGAAATACTTTTGTACTTTTTTTCGCAAGATTTGTATACCTGGTTAATACAATAATGATACATAAAATTATATCATGTCGTGTAATACATCATACTAATTCTATGAGATTGTACGTAAGGATCTGAAAAGGATGGCATCAGTCGATTAGTAGTAAGATGTAATACCTAAGCTAAGACGATCCTTTGGAAACTCCCAACAGTCATCGAATGGTAGCAAATATGCCTGATCAGCAACACTCAATTCTGGATTAATATTTTCAATTGCTCCCTTGTAAAAGTCTTTTTGAGATATTTCCTTTATAAATCGATTTATTTCCTGGAAAAGGATTTATTTTTAAATGTGTAATCCTGTATTTATTTTTGTAAATTGGAATTTACAATGTCACGTACCCCTTGTTTGTATTTGTATTTGGCAAGAACTATTCCAAATGCTACAACTGCGATGAAAAGGATGACGATTATAATCACCGCCAGATTGCTGAAAGTACGCGTTCCTAGGACAGCCAGAAAATGAATGAAGACTTTAGTATATAATATGATTGGATCGATATAGATCTTGTTTTTTCTTCTCTTCAATGTATCACTATGCATTTGTATGTAAAATATTACCTGTAACAACAATGTCCAAATAAGCGGATGCAGTTCCATTCCGATTTACAGCCTTGCACATAAACTGTCCTTGTGCGGCTAAGGGAACGTACAAAAGTAATAGCGTCATATTGTTATCAGCGAAAGAGTATCTCAAATCACTAGGCCAATTGTTTTCCTGTCCTTCCTGTAAGTAAAAAAAGGTAATATATAAATTCAATCTTACAAATACTGCACTCACCACACACAACAAATTAAATCTAACCCAAGTCCAAATTAATCTTGGTGTGGGTCGACCTTCAGAAACGCATGTTAAATTCATCGGATCACCGAGTTTCAAACTGACTTCGGAGTTATTTAAAGCTGTGCTTAATTGTGGAATCTGAATGTCTACAAAATAAATATACCTCAAGTTTAAACAAGCCTCGAATTTGACTTGGAAATGCTATCAAAAATGGAATTTGCTTAGACTTGCAAAAGTTGCTTACCTAATACACCTAAATTCATACGTTTCTTTAAAGGATTCTGTCCTCCAGATTGACATTCATAAGTACCATTTAAAGTTGGTTTAACATTTTTAACATCCAAAATTCTCTTTCTTGACCATTCTGTTTCTTCGTACCTAACTGCAAAATCTGCTAAATATGCAGATAATATTTTTAAATGACATTAGATTTCGAAACAACATTTTTAGCTGTGTGTGAATCCTTGAAGGGAAATCCTTCTATATTGAATTTGAGTACCTGAACTAATGTTTTCTTCTTTTTCACCAGTCAGCCGTTTCCAATTTATATCAGATCTTTCATGAAGTTTCGATATAGCACAGATAAAACTGACATTGTCTCCATCAACAACATACATTGGTTTCATTACACTTATTTCCTCGTCTCCAACATAGTCTGCAAATTGGAATTGGAAAAAATTCAGATATCTTGATTTTACTAATAATTACATTGCATGAGAATTGTAACTAACCGGCAATCGTGATAAACTTAGAACCAGTTGAATTCCCGAGAAAACTGGAAGCATGGCATGTGTATTTTCGGTGACTTGTCGCTTGGAACTCTAAAGTCGACACGGTTCCAATCTTAGTTGGCTCATGAAAGAGCTCCGCTACCTGTAAGGCAGCAAGACATAACGGTAGCAATGGAGCAATTCTCTTGTACTTCATTTTATTCATACTTGGTATGCCACCACTTCCAATTTAAGGTGTAGAAAGAACAAGGTACCTGGGTAGGTTTACTACAGTTGGATTTTGTACTGCATTCTTGAACTGTCCAAGTGACAGTTGGGAATGGATATCCACGAGCTTGACAAGTAAGGTTATACATTTCCTCATTCGTAAAGTAATGCTGAGGTTGAGGAGGAAGTGATAGGATTGAAACCTTGGGTGCAGCTGTAACATTTATCAACGCATAAGTTTCAATTTAGAGAACCAAATTTTAGTAGTGATGCGTCATTGTAAATAGGGATTTTGCTGTAAATAATCAAATGTACCTTTTACAGTTAACGATAGATTCAAAACTTTTGTCCGATTTTCATGAGCAGTTGACAGCACTACCTTGTACGGGTAAAATCCAGCATCTTCAAGCGATACATTAAATACCTCTAAAGTATACTCATCATTATCCCTAAAGGATTTCCGTTTCTGATATTTTAAACCCTCATTGTGAATTGCAGATCCGTTAGGATTCCTCCACAAAGATTCTGAGGTATTTGGAAAACTACTAACATTTATAACCCATTTTGCTATGCTGCTCTCACTGACACTAATGTTTTCTCTTTGAGTGGAAACGTTTAAAAATGATTCTTCTTCCGCTGTGAAACAAAAGTAGAGGGACGAAAAAATCAATTAAGAAAAGGTATGTATGTGTAAGAAGTGAAACTGTTTGAAACATTCTTATATGGTGGTAAATTAGTTGTTGTTGTTACCGAAAATTTTAATTTCTTTGGTTACATCTTTATGATTTGCCTTAAAAGGGTATACGGTGCACACACATTTTCCAGCGTCCTCCTTTCGTGCTTCCTTAACATGCCACTTCACGAACCAAGCTTTTCTCTGCGGATTATCTGTCAATTCTCCACTTGTCAACTGAACTCGATTAGGATCCTATGACAAACAAAATACGCATGTTCAATATGATTTATTGGGTAAACACTCGAACAAAAATAATGATAAAAAAATCTGAATGGTATTGTCCCTTAGCTTACACTTCTGTCAATTGATGTGCTTAAATTTAAATGGAAGTACATATCAGTTAGTTGCTCCGTACGACAAAGTACTTCGAATGCTTCTCCAACAGCAATGTGCCGAGGGGTTATTTCCAAACTGGGTGGGTATACAAAACGGGTGGGTTCTGGCAAACCAATGTATACATGTTATTTAAATGATTCAATAAATGAAAAACGGTTAGATTTACACATTTCAATGAGAAAAACATTTTAAGACACGATTACGAATATCAATGCTAACAAGGCTATTTAAATCGGAAATGCTATTTAAGTGATATAGTTAGTCGAGGTAATCAAGACAAAACACATTTATAAAAACCCATTTCAAAGGGTATCTCATACTTAAGTTCAATAAACGCGATTATTTGGCGTGACAATCAGACCAAACCAAATACATCGACGAAATGCTCATATTTAACTTAAATCTCAAATATCACTTAAGTAGAACTAGCCAATTTTCTGGGCAGCAACAAGAAAAAACAGCTTTGAGCTTTCAAAATAAATTTTACAGAAGAGCAATATAAGACGGTGAGCTGTTAGATATGTGGACAATAACAAAATATATAATATATCAACTTGGTGCATTGCAATGATTAAGCTAAAATTACATTTTAAGCAAAAAATTTCATCTCTGATAACGTGTGAAGTCCGTTTATTAGTTAAATTAAAGCTGAGAAATGCAAAAGATTAGACACGCCTGCCAAATTGCAATGCAATTGCTAAATTGTTAGTGAAGGCAGCGCGTGTTTTGCATGTGAACACAAAATTAGCAAGTGAAATATTCGCGGTCTCATAAAGGTGACATTTGCCCTTTGGAAAACCAATAATTATTTTTCAAGTCGCTAGTCATAGTAATTTTTACAAAAATATAGATATCTACCCTTCTTTAGAACAGCCGTATCATAATGAGATGGACGAGCTGTGTGATTGGTCGAGGGTTATGAGGGGGCAGGCTTATGTATACTGCACTGCCGGTCTTTGGTATGTTCACACTAGCTAATAACAAGGCATTCTAGTTGGTAGTGCTCCCACAAGTACGGATTGATGGCGCAGAGGCACGAGCACTGCGCCACCGATCGACTGTAACGGGTTTGATTCCTACCCATAACGATATTATTTTTTGCGTGTTATTTTTTGCAACGGATGAAGTTGAAGCCCATGTTTAAGCAAACGCAAACACACAATGACAGTTTTCAATCTACAAAGTCGACAATGTTGACTGACTTTGAGTTTGCGTTTTCTACGCGGGACTCATATTGAAATGGACAGTACCATTTCCTCACAACCGACCAGCATGCCATCAACCCCTTTAGATCGCAAGGAGTCATGGAATCATGGGCATGGTGATTGGTAGATGGTTGAGGAGGCAGGCTTATGAGGTCTCTACGCGGATGCTAGCCATTCAATTTCAAGGGGCATAGTGATACATTCATAAGTTTTGACTTTGTTAGAGTATTATATTTGCACTAGTAAAGCCTGCCCTAATTTCAGACGTTAAACTTCTGGGTGCAGATTCTGTGCCCCTGTCTTTCGTATGATCGAAAAGAGATGATACGAAAGACAGCTTGGGACACACACGTACGTGTCCCACCAACTAATTCAGTAACTTATTTTACGTAATCCTAAATTTAGGACACCTACGTGTGCATCCCAGCAAACAGCATACAAAGTGGTGCATGCGGTGTGA
>JAHZNA010004359.1:0-20838 GCA_027743935.1 Sinodicranocentrus sp. ZH6
ACAGAAGTTTTTCAAAGCATTACGGACGACATTTGGCCAGGCCATATTGGCCTATTGTTGGGAGCCGTATACAAAACAGTTGATCCAAAAAGACGGCTAGAATGGCTGAAATCATTTCTAGATCACCTCGAAGGAAAGCTATATATGAAAGTTATCTTTTTCCCGTTTCCGGTGGTTTGTGAATCAAACAACACTACTACTTTCTCGTACATCATCCCGCTCAGACGACTGAATTATTTGGATAATTGTAATTTCTTTTATAAGAGCGATGCTGAGCTTTTAAAATTTTGCAAACTTTATGGAAAATTGTTCAGGTTTTACTACCCAAAATATCTAACGTACAATAATTTTCCGGGGGTTCTATTATCCTTACATGGTCTCGATCAGAATTTTCCAGACAAAGTATACATTAAACAATTTTTGAATGCACTACTGAAAACATACAGTGCTCACTTGGAAGTTCCGCAGATACAAATGTTCATGGAATGATATATAGTTTAATGCAGTACTTGAATGAATACATTTGTAACAAATTTGAAATTTTATCCGCTAAAATGTTTTCAACGTCTACCAACGATGATGAACAGGTATGAAAAATTAAACTACATTATATTGTGTTACTAATACTACTTTATTAACAATCAATTATTATTATTATTAGGCAAATTGTAAGAGTGAGACTATTAGGAAACGATATTTAAATTCCATCAAAGTGACTCTTCCGAAAACTTATGCTCCATGGCGGGAGCTAAAACATGATTCAGTATACTCACAGGTTTCTTTATATAGTTTATTATTTTATTACATTACAGTTTAATTTTTATACAACAAATATTTATGCAATTAGGTTTCAGAACCTTCTCCAAAACGATTCAAACAGCCAGAAGCTCTTAGTGTTTCAACGTGTTCCTCCGTTATAGCAACTGTTTCACCCTACCCAGTAATGTTATCTTCTTCTACAAGTATATCTGCACAATCTCCAACTCGATGTGAAAAGAGACAACGCGGGACGTTATTACCTAAATATAAAATTTTTGATTTGGATTTATTACCGGATGAGTCTACTAAGAAAACCAAGGAAACAAAAGTAAGTTATGAATTTAATTTTAAGTGCTAGTTAGTAATGCGTATTTTATAAAGTTTGTGTTTATTGTTTTAAAAATAGAATTATGATGGAGATTCTGTATTCAGTAGTGATAGCGATGAAGATTCTTCCTTACCCGACATTTTTAAAGATGATGACGTTGAGTTTGTTCCCTTACCTGTGAATACCTCGACACCTATCAAACCTGAAAATCGTAAAGCAATCCATCATGTACAAGTATTACCATATCAACAGTACTAAAATCTCTTATACTCTACGCCTTTTATTTATGAAATTTTGTTTGAAATCTTTTTTACAGAACGATAGTAATATTAGCAGTCGTGCCACATCAAAAGGTTTAACCAAACTTAAAATTGTACAACTAGCCACTAGGAAAGAAAAGGGTTTTAACGAAACCTTTAGCAGCTTACTACTTCAGGAGGTGGGTATAAAACCCAGACCATTAACTTTAATTACATAATTGAAGAAACTTAATCATTTTTGTTATATAAATAATAGTTTTTATCCACAAGGACGACCAGTGACACTGAAGGACCTAATGAGTGAATCCAGTTTTGCTGCCCTTATTGATTTTTGTTGTGCTCTATTATTGTACATTATCATGTTTAAATGTATATATCATTAGGATCGAGAAAATGTACATAGTAATTGGACATTACGTTCTTCGCTGTTAATTATGTAAATAAATATTGTAATATTAGAAAATTAATCTTTAGACCCTTTCAAAGTGTGTGTATTTTATTTCAGAGAGATAAAAACAAAAAAATTATTTAATGAAACATCAATTATCTACGTTTTTAAAAAGGAATATTTGGGTTTTAAAAAACATATGCCTGTTTAATTTCTGCATATTTCTTCAATAAAAAAGGTGGGTTAACCAAAAATTATGTATGGTTGCAGGGTTGTCAGCTATTCGTGAAATTGGTGGTTTTTGCTGGCAATTTCAGACTGCATTTAATGCATGATTGCAGAGCTGTCAGCTTTTCATGAAGTTGATGGTTTTTGCTTGCCATTTCGAACTGCATTTAATGCATAGTTGCAGGGCTGTAAGGTATTCATGAAGTTGATGGTTTTAAAATGCAATTTTAGACTGCATCTAATGCATAGTTACAGGGCTCTCAACTATTCATGAAGTTAATGGTTTATGATGGCAATTTCGAACTGCGTGGGGGCTGTCACGAATTCACGAGCTTAGTGGTTTTTGAACGCAATTTCATGCATGCATGAGGGCATTCACGACTTCACGAGTTTCGTGGTTTTTGAACGCAATTTCATGCATGCATGAGGGCATTCACGACTTCACGAGTATCGTGGTTTTTGAACGCAATTTCATGAATGTATAATGGGGGCTGTCACGACTTTACGAATTTGGTGGTTTTTGAACTCAATCTAAGACTGCATTTAATGCATAGTTGCAGGGCAGTCACCTATTCGTGAAGTTGGTGGTTATTGATGACAATTTCGAACTGCACTGAATGCATAGATGCACGGCTGTAAGGTATTCATGAAGTTGATGGTTTTAAAATGCAATTTTAGACTGCATCTAATGCATGGTTGCAGGGTTGTCAGCTATTCGTGAGATTGGTGGTTTTTGCTGGCAATATCAGACTGCATATTATGCGGGGTTTCAGGGCTGTCACCTTTTTATGAAGTTCGTGGTTTTTGAACTCAATCTAAGTCTGCATTAATTGCATAGTCGTAGGGCTGTCAGGTATTCATGAAGTTGATGGTTTTAAAATGCAATTTCGAACTGCATTGAATGCATAGATGCACGGCTGTATGGTATTCATGAAGTTGATGGTTTTATAATGTAATTTCGAACTGCATTGAATGCATATATGCAGGGTCGTCAGCTATTCATGAAGTTGATGGTTAATGATTGCAATTTCAGACTGCATTTAATGCATGATTGCAGGGCTGTCAGCTTTTCACAAAATTTGGTGGTTTTTGAACGTAATTTCAGACTGCATTTAATGCATGATTGCAGGGCTCTCAACTTTTTATGAAGTTGGTGGTTTATGATGGCAATTTCGAACTGCATTTAATGCATAGATGCAGGGCTGTAAGGTATTCATGAAGTTGATGGTTTTAAAATGCAATCGGACTGCATAAATATGTACAGTGAGGGCTGTCAGCATTTCCTGGAGTTGGTGGTTTTAGAACGCAATCTCGGACTGCATAAATATGTAGTGAGGGCTGTCAGCATTTCATGAAGTTGGTGGTTTTTGCTTGCAATTTAAGACTGCATCTAATGCATAGTTACAGGGCTCTATACTATTCATGAAGTTGGTGGTTAATGATGGCAATATCAGACTGTATATTATGCATGGTTTCAGGGCTGTCACCTTTTTAAGAAGTTCGTGGTTTTTGAACTCAATCTAAGACTGCATTTAATGCATAGTTGCAGGGCTGTCAGGTATCTATGAAGTTGATGGTTTTAAAATGCAATTTCGAACTGCATTGAATGCATAGAGGCAGGGTCGTCAGCTATTCATGAAGTTGGTGGTTTTTGCTGGCAATTTCAGACTGCATTTAATGAATGATTGCAGGGCTGTCAGCTTTTCATGAAGTTGATGGTTTTTGCTTGCCATTTCGAACTGCATTGAATGCATAAATGCAGGGCTGTCAGGTATTCATGAAGTTGGTGGTTTTGAAAGTAAGTTATGACTGCATTTATTTTATAGTTTCGGGACTGTCAATTATTCAGTACTGTTTTGTAGAATTGTTTTGTTAGGTTTGTTGTGTTATTGTGTGTTGTACGTGAATTGTAGTCGTTTGCGCTCATATTTATCTAATTTGCGATTTTTGCGCAAGACGGACTCTATTATTTTCTAAGGTCCGTTTGACTTGTTTACGGTGTGAGTTGTTTAATCTTTTTTTCAAACAGATTTTTAGTAACCAATATAAGTTTCCAGGGCGTTCTTGTATCGTTGACTAGATTTTAAAGGTTTGATAAACACAATCAATTTGGTTGGTAATTTAGTTATCTCTCAGAAGTTGATGGAAGTTTCTTTAGGATAATTTATTCTATTAATATCGTAGAGTATGATTTTAGAGTACGTTGGAGTCATAAATTTAGTATTTCTTCCTATTTGTATTATTTCTAATCTTTGAGATAACCTTTTTAATGCGCATTTCTTTCTATTATCTTTTAGGTTTTGCTTTGTAATTTATAATTGGATGTCGTGGGTTTAATGTTTGCTTTCTAGATTGTGCTTTAATATTTAAAATGGACTTGTTTGAAAAAATTCAATCAATTGTTGGGTTGGCTTCATCGTCAAAGGTTGTTGCGAGGGGTCATGCTGCTAGTTTTGTTGACTCTACTACTAATTCTGCCATAAATTCATCTTCTAATAGCATTCCTAACACGCATGAACCTAGTGCAGTTGCTATTGGTTAGTCTTGATTGTTTTCAAGTATCCTGTCTGTTTTTATGTAATTATCTTTTCAAAGAAAAACTACTACCGGTTCGGTGAAAAATTTTATATTCTTTGTATAGTTGGATTAATTCCTGACGCTTCTAAGAACGCAGTGTCTGCATTTGAAGATTCCTTTAAAAATCAATTGAATTACAAGGTTTACGGAAATTTTGGTAAAGCTAAATACTAGTTTGTTGTATATTGCATAAGAAGTTTGACATTTATGGTTGCAGAGACATTGATTTTATAATGTTATTTCTTTATAGTACTGATAGCTGTTGGTGGAATCACAATGTTGGGACTTATTTATCGTACTCTTCCTGGTTTCCGTGGTTATAGAGCAATTCGGAATCTTGAAGATGGAATAAAGAGCGTGCAAGCGACTCTGCTTGAAATGAAGGCTAATGAAGGTGTGTGACTGTTTTTAACTTTTTCGTAACGATTTTGTTTTCAAGGACGGATTGATGTTTATATTCTAATTCACACATTGCTTATAGTATTGATTTTTCGAAATTATTAAAATTTAAAGGTGTATTCAAACTGGATGTAACTAAGGGATTTAAAGCAGGCGAAGATGATAGAGGTGTTTGATTAAATTATGAATGAATATTCAATTTACTTCTTATTGTTATATTATTATTTAACGATTTGATTTGTATTTTAGCTTCAATGAAAATTGATTTGTCGGACCTGAGAAAGGCATATATTTATTCAGAAATTGGGATCCGTAAAGACTTGGATATCACAATGCAACGGTTACAAGATGTGATCCAAGGACTAGCTGTCGAGAAGGCAATTAAGGACAAAGAGAGGGACCGTGCTATCTTACAACTACAATTGTTGGTTGCAAATAAGCATAATGGAGAATCCGATTCAATTACTATGACCGAAAAGCTTTTTCCAAATGAGGGGAAGAAGAATTTCAATGAAAATGGAAGTAAAAGGGATGTTGATGTTTGGAGACCAAGAGTGAATTCTAATTAATCGGCTATGGCTAAGGAATCTGCTGAAATGGATAAAGATAATGCTGTGAATTTAAATACCGCGCTTAAAACTTATTGTACTATCGTTTGCTATAATACATGTACTAAAATTTAGAATTTTGACTAAACATAAGGGTAACGTTAGCACAATTATTTGACGTTATGGATAAAACTATTTAATGTTACAAGAGCCTATTTCTTATTTATTAGTACATGTGCGTTTTTTACTTGTTTTGTTATAGTTTTTTGAAATGTTACTTCCGTATTGATATTAAACGAACCTTTGTTTACAGCATACCGTTAATACACTTATTACAACACAAACTTATAAAACAATTTATACGATGCTTCAATGATGTCCTTATTTCATGAAGTGTGAGGTTTTAAAATATCATTATAAGTTACATTTTAAACATGGTATAAAATATGGAATTTCAGACTTCATATAAGTTATGATTTATGCGTATATCTTTGCATGGAAAAACTTATACAGGTTGAGTGTAAAGATTGATATTGTTTTGTATAGTTGGATTAATACCTGACGCTTCTAGGAACGCAGTGTCTGTATTTGAAGATTCTTTTAAAAATCAATAGAATTTCAAGGTTTACGGATATTTTGGTAAAGCTAACTAATTGTTTTTTACATACTTCATAAGAATGTTTGCACTTTACTGATGAGAAGACTTGCTTTAATAATTTTTGTAGTACTGATAGCTATTGGGGGAGTCACAATGTTGGGTATTGTTTATCGTATTCTTCCTGGGTTCCGTGGATATAGAGCAATTCAGAATCTTGAATTGGGAATGAAGGGCATGCAAGCGGATATGGTAGAAATGATGGGGGGCATGCAAGTTACTATGGGTGAAATGAAGACCAATATTAAAGATTTAACGAAGGTCTTGAATGCTGCAGAATTAGACAGAAGTATGTAACCGTTCTTGATATTTGTCGAAATTGTTTTGCTTTATCAAACAAGATTGGAGTTTCACCAGTCCATTATTTATCAGGTTTTTGATTTCTCTATATTCAAGCTGGATATTACAAAGGGATTTAAATCAGGCGAAGATGATCTAGGTTTTTGATTAAATACGATTTAATTTGTATTTTAGCTTCAATGGAAATGGATTTATCTGACTTGAGAAGGGCATTTATTAATTCCGAAATGGGGATCCGTAAAGACTTGGATATCACAATGCAACGGTTACAAGAAGTGATCCAAGGATTAGCTGTCGAGAAGGCAATTAAGGACAAAGAGAGGGACCGTGAGGACAAAGAGAGGGACCGTTCTATCTTACAACTACAATTGTCGGTTGCAAATAACCATAATGTAAAAAAATCCGATGCAATCTCCATGGCGCAAATATTACATGCATTTGAGTGCTACAATATAGCAAAGCGTTTAATTAATGAGGGGAAAACGAAAATCAATGCAAATGGTAGTCAAAACGATGCTGATATTTTGAGACCTAAAGGGAATTCTAATCAATCGGCTGGAATCGATAAAGATAATGCTATAAATTAAAAATCGTGCCAAAGATGTTTTGTACTACGGTTTTTTGCATGATACATACATGTACTTTGAAAAATTCTTTAGTACTATTTCAATGTCGTTTTGTTTTTAACTATATATGGAGATAATTATTTTACGTTATGGATAAAATTAATGGGTGTTACAAGATCGTATTCTTCATTAAAAAGTACATTTTATCTATGCAATGAGGATTATCAAGAGATTATACTAGGCTACATTTTATAAACGGTATCAGGACTGTCAGCTTTTCTTGAATTTGATGGTTTTAGAATACAATTTTAGACTGCATATAATTGATAGTGTTGAGGCTGTCATCTTACCTTGGAGTTGGTGGTTTTAAAACACAATTTTAGACTGCATTTTATTTTGGATTGTAGCTGTTTATTTTCATCAAGTTTGCGGTTACATAACGGCATCTCATTTCACATATATATGTAGCGTGCGGGCTTTCAGCTTATCATGAAGTTGGTGATTTTAGAACGTAATTTCAGCCTGCATTTATTAATGGTGTGAGAGCTTTCAGTCAGTCATGAAATTATTGGTTTCAAAACGCAAATAATTTATGGTAATAAGGCTTTGAGCATCATTGGAAGTTGCTAATTTAAGTACGCAATTTGAGGGTACCATTATCATTATATGATGTTCATGATAGTTTATGAAACAAACTTTATTCATGTTATTTCTCATGAAAATCAATTTTTAGTCACCAGAAGTATTTTGATTTCAGTTGAAAGCACATGCAAAAAACATTAAGTGTTTCAACAGTATCCTATTACATAAAAACCGATAGAAGTAAATTTAAATGCGACTTGTCTACCATTATCGGCCTATAAGTTAACAAAGGGTTTTTTGCAATGTATCCACGAATACAACTATACTTTTAGTTAACGAATACCTCTGTAAAAATAGATAAGAAATTCTAAATCTTAGTTAAAGTTTCAATATTGGAATTTGTGAGATGTTTGTATAAGTGCATAGTAAATTTTTGTATTTTATTTGCAAACTACTGACGAGGAAAGTAAACTTAAGGTAATCTGAAGTGGAGCTTGCATTAGTAATTTTCAATCAAATCAACTTAAAAGAAATACAACGGTTCCAACTTTGCCTTTTGGGTGGTTCTACATAAGTGTTAAAGTTTTAAAACTGGCTTGATGAATTAAATTTACATTAGTACGTGCTGAAAAAGCATTACTTTAAATTACAGTAACATAATTTTCCTTCGTGGATAAATCGTTTAGAAGGTTTTTAAGACGAACTTTTACACTTTCAGTAATCCAGAAAAGTTAATAGTTATGTAATAATCAGTGTAACATACGAAGTGAGAGAATTTATCGTGTCATTCTGGCGTCGAAAGAAGCAGAAGGAGGTTGTTTGCTGTTTATTGATCAAGTACTTCTGAACAGAAATTAGGCAATTTACAACGTGCCAATGTGGTGTATTCCTAGTTACATTTTTAAACATCCATACAAATTGCAACGCATATAATTTTTGTGATTATATAGAGAGTTTTTCACACAGTGAAAAGTAGTGTGACTCTGAATAATCCGTTGCAAGACAAAACTCAATTTATCTTCTCTTGGAACTACTTATTTTAGTTCAAAGATGTTTTTTACGGACATTTTAAATTGTGGTGTTTGTGACTAACAAGGATTACATTTGGATTTAATTGGATTTGTCTATTTGTATAATTAGTGGGAACAAGTTAAATTTTATAGAAAGTGTTAAAAAGGGTTTGCTTTTATTTTAGCCGTTGAACAAGTTACACACTTTCAGGAGCCTTTGATCAGTTATCTTTAAGAGCTTAAGTGATTTTGGTGATTGTTTCTGAAAATGGATAATACGGTATGTTAAATATTCCTGTCTTAGATTTTATTGTAGACACAAATGCTTTATGAAACATTAGTTTTAAAATTTCAAATACATTTCTTATAGAATATGACCCTTGATGGACCTGAACTGCTGGATGGTATGGCTCCTACTGATGTGTTTGTGCTTGACAACTTGAGTTCATTTCCAGGGATGGTTGAGATTGTAGAATCACGGGCTTTGGCAAGTATTGAATCTCCTGCTGGTGCTGAGTTAGAAATGGCAAAAGATCCAGAAACGCGGCAATATCTGGATGATTTGCAGCCGCTACAGCGATTAGCTATTCAGTTGGCTACAAAACGATTTGAAATTTTGGTTCCTTCTCAAGTAATATCTCGTAAAAAGCGTAGACAAAAGGGAAAGGTGCCCAACGATAGAACTCATGTCACGAATATTCCAGTGACAGCAATTAAGGGGACTGGTAGCACCGCAGAAAAGGAATTTGATGCTTTTCAACGCAAACGAGGAAGAAAACGTAAGCGTAATGAGAAACACAGGAACGGCTCCATCAATGGCGTTGACGTCAATGGCGTTGATACCCAAGATCCAGCCCAACCAGGAACCAGCCGAAATATATCTGGTGTAGTTCCTATAAGTACACCTGAATCTGATGGGACCGTTGTTTGTGAAGCTAACATCGAGGCATCAACAAAAGAACCGGATACTAATAATAATGCGGAAGTTGCATTGGCTTCAGATTTAGTTCCACCAGGTTTTGCTAGAGGAGGATTTTTATTAGGTACGCTATCTGCTTATAAAATATGTGTTAATCTCTATACATAAAATATTTTCTTGGATTTCTTTTTTAGCACTTGGAGCTGGTGTTGGAAAAGGTACAAAGAATTAATATATGGGTTATTAGTTTATGGTTTGAAAATTTAAACATGACATGGTTAATCTCCTTATTACACCAATTAATATTAGGTCAAATTTCTGCTGGAATTATTTTGGAACAAATTCGAAGGGGACATTATAAACATATCTGGATCACTATATCTAAAACATTGTACGTTGACATTCGTCGAGACTTTGAAGCAAGGATTGGAGCAGAACTCACTGGCAAAGTATTGCGGCAGTTGTCAAATTTCAGAAAGATAACTACCCTTCAGTCAACCTCTAGTGCAGTTCTTATGATATGCTACTCCCATTTAAGATTACCATCTCGTTTCACGAAACAAAGACCCAAACACCCCATTAAAAATAAGAAATGGACACAATACCATGACGTAAGAGATTTTTTGGGAAACTCTGAGTTTAATGGTGTGGTAAGTTTTGTACATTTTACATAAATCTACTTAAAAGTGATGCCTGTTTGTTTATTTTTAAATCTTAATTAATGTTTATTTATCAGATTATACTTGACGAGTCCCACACGGGGAAAAATGCACAAAATGAGGTGTACGATAAAATATCCCGAATGGGAGTCTACGCTATTAAACTTCAACGTAGATATCCCAACGCTAAAATTGTGTATAGTTCAGCTACTGCTGCAACTTTGGCCAATGACTTTGGTGTCATGGAAAGACTTAATCTATGGGGTCCCGGAACAGCTTTTAAAGATTTTGAAATGTTTAATCAAATGATGCGCGACAGGTTTGTACAATGCACAATTTTGTTTTGTTACACGATTTATGGTGAAAGTCCATTTTTATGGTGGAATATTACTAATAGGTCGCTTTCGGCATTGGAGTTTATTTCGCTCAAATTGAAGCAAGAAGGTGCCATGATTTCAAAACAATTGAGTTTCAAAGGAGTTCCATTTCGCATATTTGAAGCTCCTATACAAGATTGGTTTAAAACATTATATGACAAATCAACAGCTTTGGTAAGTTTTTAATCACTAAAAACTTTTTAGCAAGTATTATTATATTTGTTTCGTTATATGATTATTAATTCATTTACAGTGGACGCAAATATTGTTTGACATGGATGCTCTGATTAGAGTACATAACCTTACCGATGACAAACTGATTCAATTGAAGAGGACCGCATTTTGGAGTTACCACCAAACGTTTTTTAGATCGTTGATTGCTTCTTCAAAGGTTTTAACCGTTGTTGAGCAAGCAAGGTTATAACATTATCTACATAAAAACCAATGCAGTATAAAAACATTTAAAATAACAAATTGATTTTTTTGAAATTAGGAAAGCTATTATGGGTGAAGATGAATTGTGTTTATGCAAAGATTGTAAGGAGGAAAATGAAGATTGCAAAAGGACTGGTGAACCGAGAAAGAAGATACCACATTGCGTTGTTATTGGAGTGCACAGCACAGGTAAAAACTTGAATTTATGTCTGATATTATTGAAAAATTATTTGATTGTAGTGTTTCATGTAAAACGTAACATAACTTTGTTTATAGGAGAAGCATCATATCGTGAGCACGGAACTCAAGAAAAGACTTTACCAGAATTTATATCGTATTTACGGTAAATTTAAAATTTTGTTTAAGTTGACTAATGCATATTAAAGTGAATATAGCTTAATATTTGATTGAATTTATTATTGTAGCTACGTCTTGCGCAAGTTTATAAAGTGTCATATGACCATTAACAAGAGTCAAAAGGCTAATAAGAAGAAAGATGCCAATATCACGGATTCCGATGACGATGAGCTAGGGACTATCTATCGAGGTAGAGAAGAAAATCAAGAAAAAGAAGACGAAGATTTAGACATGTTGGGCTCTAATACGCAAGCGGTCAATCAAAAAACTTCACAGATCGACACAAAGAAACCTTCTTCTGATGCTGTTAAAATTATTGAGGCCCCAGAACATGATGACGTTTTGCAAGTTCAGAACAAATTACTCGGGCGGATTGATAATGAGTTTCAGGATTTACCTGGTAATTTCTTGGATGTTCTGATATCAGAATTGGAAAAGATTCCTGGTTGTCTTGGAAGAGTTGCTGAGGTACATAGAATCCTTTCTAATTAATTACTAATATAAACAGATGTCTGGTGAATTATCGATTTTAATTGCCACTTACTTCTTGTAGTTGACTGGTCGGCGAAGGAAAGTATTCGCAGTAGCAGAAAACGTGTTTGTCCTTAAAGAAAGAGCTGATGAAGAAACGTATATGCAAGAAATGGAAGCATTTAAAAACGGCGAAAAGATTATTGCTATAATAAGGTATGTATATTACTATTCATATATTTTTTATAAATATGGCAGAACTTGCGTAATATATTTTTGATATCAACAATTTAGCGAAGCTGCAAGTACTGGAATATCCTTACACGTCGATCCAGCATTTAAAAATAAGATGACAAGAGTTCATATAACTGCGGAACTATCTTTTGCTGCCGATAGGGTCAAACAACAACTTGGAAGAACGCATAGAGCAAATCAGGAAAAGTACCCTAGTTACATTTACATCACTAGTTGCATTTATGCAGAAGCAAGATTTGCCAGCATTATTCTTCAACGCCTCAAATCTTTGGTAAACATTGTATGCAACTTTTAATATATTTTTAATATGGTATAAGAACAACCAAAAAGGGGTTGTGAATTACATGTTGTATTTTCACTAATATAGGACGCGTTGACAGTGGGGGATCGCCGTACTGAACTTGCAGAAAAGTTCATTAATTGTGACTTTGCAGATCAATATGGAAAACGTGCAGTCTCTAACACTTTACGGTTGCTTAGAGGAGAAACACCTGAAATTGAAGTTGACGTTTCAAAGTATGACCCAGACGAAATGCAAGTTTTGTTTAATCAGTTAAAAAACCTTGGATTACAGGAAATTGACAGAAAGAGACTTCCAAAAAGTAACGGTCTTTTACAACGGATTTTTAACAAGTACGACTAAAGTCTTTATTTATATATATTTCCTTTATGCAAACGCTTTCATGTGCCAGTGACAATTGGTTTTTACAGATTGCTGGGTGTCAGCTTTAAAGAGCAAGAAATGTTTTTTACAATTTTTCGTCTTTTCTACTACTCCTTTAAAGGATTATCGGATACCAAAAGCGGAGTTAGAGGTAAAAACATTTTCTTATTTAAACTTTTTACGACTTTTACACATTGCAAATCTAAAAATTCTTGTTTGGTTAGCTGCTACGGAACTTGTTAACGTATGGGTCACTTCAAAGACTGAACTTAGAAAGATGACCATTAATGGCATTCAAACACACGGACCAGTAATGCATTACGAGTTACTCATTTCATGCGGTACTCAAGGTGATGACGCGCTTAATATGCTCCTCAATCAACCCAACGACGATTTTCTTAGTGGATTTTATCGAAAAAAGGTAAATTGTGATGGAATATAGTATGATATGTTTATTATGGTTTGTTAGGTTACATGCTCAGAATTTTGGTTTTAATGTTTCTCAAAGATTATTGACCAGGAAGAAGGCGAAACACGACCGATTTTGCGGCAACCTATTTGGTACCTTGAAAATTTAATGATTCCTAATGATAAAACGGAAGCTATTGTAGACTGCCAACCCGATGAAGCTATTGATGGAATTGAAGAAACTGATATTGTATGCGAACTATATGCGCCGAACAAACCTGTTTGCGTTAGTACTTTGCTATAATTTTTGAAAATACATTTACATTTAATAGATTTTCATAATTAACTAGAATTATTATTAATGTTTTTATAGAAACTCACGCTTTTGCAAGTTCGTGAATTTTGCAAAGATTATAATCGTAGTTCTAGCGATCCATTGTGGGACCGTAACGAGTTTCAAACACAACATGATGTCTATGTACATGGATGCGATCATGAGTACTTGTATGTATTACTTACGTGTATGAAGTATTACCCATAATTTTAGTATACTAATTATTATAATGCATATTTTGACTCTGTGATTTAGATACATGATTTGCAGCAGTTCCTTGTGCCGTAATGGTTGTAGTCAAGCAACAAGACACGTCGTGGTTGGGGATTTGCTCGGTGTTTGGAAGGAACTTACTGCTACATTAGAAACTGATGATTTATTAATAGTTGTGGTCAAGCCTATGAATGAGTCCAAGTTTTTTGGCGTTGAAATTCCAAAAAGCTGCCTCGGAGACTTTAAGGCACGAATGATGTCCACATGGGTACCCAATACACAAAAGGAAAAAAATATCTTCCCTGATATGGCAGACATGAGCGATGATGACACTGAAGATCATGTTGACGATATTTTTGACGTAAGTGATGACGAAGACGACGGTATTGAGTATGTTGAAGAGGAGGAGGAGGAAGAAGATAATCATGTGGATAGCGAAGACGATTCCAATCAGTTGTCAGCGGAGAGTGGAGATGATAGCAACAATGCTGTAGGCGGTGCTGAAGGAGATTCGCTTGAAGCCTCGGAGAATGAGGACGAGCAGATGTAGCATTTAAAGGATTCTTTGACAATAATACTTTAAATGTTTATTTAATTGGACTTTAATGCTTTTACGTAATAAATCTTTTACATAAATTTTATATTCGAATGTTGGTTATATCAGGGCTCACAAGTTTTCATTTTTAATGTTAAAAAGAAATGCATTGCTTATTATGAAAAAATTCTTTGTGTTACTCTAAAAATGGTTAGCTTGGCTGATTTAAGAGTTTATTTTTAGTCTGAAAACAGTAAATCGGTTGTCTTCAGTGTGTGGTTTGTATTTACTGTGAAAAGAGCTAACTTTGTGCAATATTTCTTACAATCAACATTAAAATTCAGTTATTTTACATTTCGAGTTTATAGGGTTTACATATAAAAACCAACATGGCTAAACGCTCCGATCAGTTACCTCAATCCAAGTCAAAGAAGTTGAAAGTAACATCAAGAAATTTGTTCACGAACATTGAGTTTACAGAAATGAATGCTGAAAACTTTGCTATACTTTACAATTCAGTCGACAAAAGTGGGCTTCTTGTAGATCAGCATATTCCTGATGGCAAAAGTTGGTTTCAGGCTATTACAAAGATGGTAGCAAGACTTTGTATTAGAAAAGATTTGGATAATGCTTTTATTGTTGCTAAACAAAATGAAGAACAGCCTGAGTATTTACAAAAACTCCGCGACAATGCAATCAAATTAATTGGAGATTTAATATGGATGGAATTAAAGAATGAAACAAAGGCTAATTTGGAGGTTACTACTGCCAAGACGATTCAATCAATGGTTTCGTTTGGAAAATTTAAAAGGAGTCTTGGTAACAAGCAGCGATTTTTTTACACTGTCTCTGCCCTAACTGCCTATTTAATTGCCAAGTGTTATGGTAAGCTTTCATGATATATGATGATGATCAATTTAAGAAATAGTTTATTCATTTTTCATGTTTATTTATTTATTTGTCAAGTTTTGCGTTTTGACACGACCGAGTACTTTCAACATCGGACTAATGAAAGTACATGGAATATTCTGGCTTTAAAGGAACACCTTGGGATGTTAATTAAGTATTTGCAAGGTTACAAGGTTTCTGGAGTAGGAGAATTGAGTCTAGCTCAATGGCACGTTTTGTTTACTGTTCCAATTGTTCTGAATGATGATCAAAAATCGTTGTTTCAACCTTTTGCAGCAGCAAATGTTATAAAAGAGATTGAAGGTCAGCAAATTAATTAGTAACTAACTTTAACTTGGTATATGTAATTAATTATAATTATGTTATATTATCAAAACTGATTTACAGGAGACAATATAACTTTTAAGCTTTATGGACTACTAAAAGGAAAAATTTGTGCAGAATTGAGAGGGGAAAACGTTGAATTAGATCAGAATGGTTGGGAGTCTGCGGTAAAACACGCAAAGGAAAAGGAAGACAACATAACACCTTTACTTGAAAAGGAGATGAAAGAACTATTTCCTGCCTCTGAACATCTGCAAGTAAAACCTAGTGATCCTTATATGGTGGTTTTGGAAAGCATTGAAACTCTTAAACGAGGAGACATTCTTTTAGAACAAGCATACTCAAAACTAAAAGAAAGATTTTCAAGTGCAGACGTTGTTGATTATGCGTGTTTCAAACGGCGAGTAGTTGCAAATTGGATTTTGAGCGGTGACAACATCAACTTTGATGGAACTTCCAAGCAAGTAGCCGAATCTTTACCTCAAAACTAATATTTTATGTAGTCCTTTTTCTTACAACATTTGAGTCTACAAATTTCTACATTCTGTTACCATATTTTGTGTGTAAATTACGGAGTCAAAACTGGCCATTTAGTGAACAATAAAAGGTGTATCTCAGTGTATCAATACCAAAGTTTTGTGATTATCAAGAAGTGCATAATATAAAAAAACACAAAACATCATGTTCAATTCGTTTGAATCAGCAAGTTTGGCTCTTTCTACGAAGAAAGGTACCAAACGAACTTCTACGGTGGATTCAGTGACGAGTAAAAAAATCATGTTATCAAACGAAGTGGACGCGCAAAGTAGCAGTATTGAAAAATCCACGAATGGTAATGTTGATAAACAAATTTTTATTTTCACTACAGGTGGTATTATAAGATTACAGTATGGACTTTTTGTTTTTCTTTGATCAGAAGTTATCTCGAAGGATGAAATAATCTTGAGACTTGATAACATGGTCGACTTTAAGAATTTGAATGATGAGAGTTTCAACAACTTACTGGTTAAAGTTGATGGAATAAAAAGTCATACGATGCCCAGTGGCCAAGTTTGGTTTCATCAGATCTGCAAATTAGTTTTTACTGCTAAAGAGAGCCAAGATCTGAATGACATGTATTCCAAATATTTAATTGTTCAAAACAAGGCCGTTGCTAAAGCTGTTGAAAAAATACTGCCTAGCGTGAATGACAAAGGATCCAATTATCTTGGAAATAGGTTGAAACTCTTCTTTGGTTGTATAATTGACAAAAAAAGTGCTGGAAAACGATATTCACACTTTTGTGTATCTGGACTGACTGCATTTTTGGTTATAAAACTTTATGGTACGTGAAAATTTAACTTGCACAGAATAATTTGATTTAATGATAATCATTATGTAATGTTGTTGCTTAATATTTTTAGCTTATCGAAAAGACTGTAAATATCTTTTTGACAATGGCATGTCATGGAACGAACTTGACCGTGTATTAAACAATGACATGTTCTTGAGTAATATATTCGTTCATTACTTGGACTTTAAACATAAACGCTTTGTCCAGTGTACGGATTGGAATAAACTTGAAAACCTGGAGGTTGTGTATGATTCGAATATGGCAGCCTTGATGCAAAACGACGACGAGCTCCTACCTGAATTTGACGACTACCCACCCTTATTTCAGCATGAACACTTGAAAATGAAATGGCTTTTGGCCAAAAACATTGCTGTCCGTGACTCAAGCAAGGCAAGAGTCTTAAAATTAGAAGCGCTACTACTAGAAGAAAAAGCTTTGGCAAATAAAGCAGAGAAAGCATGCGGTTGGCAAGAAAGAGGTCTCGCTGTGTTTACCAGACTACAATCGGAAGACTTTGCTTTACAAAACGATTTTCAAAGACGTAGTGATCTTACTGGCAAACTGCCAATGTCAAACTTTGGAGATTATAAGTCTGCGGTGTTTGCTATGGTGAATGATAATCCTGATGCGTTTGAAAAGTTTATTTTGAAAGATTTTGTAAGTTCTAATATTTTAATTTTATTTTAATGTAATTTGAAATTGTTTCAATGCATTAATTATTATGATTTTTATAAATATTACTATCAGGGCAAGTTAAAGAGTATAAGCGGAAAAAATACTAACGCCGAAGCTAATGCACCCACGCAGGATGTAGCACAGAAGAAACATTTAAAATTTACATTTGTAAACAACAAAAAACATCAGCGGCAGATTAACGGTGTAAAAATGTCTGGGGGTGATGACAAAGTGGATAATGCTACAAAGCCTAATAATTCAATGGTATTTGATTACTTGGTTAAAGTAATGAGGCACGTAGTTTGCATTTCTTTATACATTTTCCATATTTTTTAATAGGAAACAGGGATAAACGGTGACAAATTTGATGAAAATCCCAAAGACTCCATGCATGAGGTTAATACACAGAACCCGAAACCTGTTCCAAATGACAATCAGGATCGTTTATTACTTCCTGGATTGCCTGAAAGCATTGAAGATATGATTATTGCTCCAAATGACGTTACATCCAACGGTAACGAGATTCCTACTCCTCTCGATACCATAGTGACAGTTGAAGCTGGTATTGAAAAAAGAAGAGGTGAAATGAATGATTCAATGGCGGAGCTGGAAGACAACTTTTTTTCGATGTGAAAATACGATAAGATGAAGTTATTTGCTTTTTAAACTTGTATCATGACATCAAAACATTCATTTCATTTATATAAATTGTTGTAGTTTGTCTATTAAACAATTACAGTTGAGCTAAATTGGTTGTTTGAATATAAATAAAAACTGGGATTTAATCGTTTTTAGAACACAATAGTAGTATACAAACATTTAGTTTACTTATAATCATTGTGAAAATGGGTCACATGAAACCCAAGAAAAAGTTTGTTGAATTACATGATGATGATCCATCTTGTGGAGAGAGATTTCCGATCGATGTCTTTGCTGCAAGTAGTCCTAAAAAAGACCCCAAAAAGGTTAATGAACTTGAAGTAGAACAAGAGCAAAAGGAAGAAGATGAACGGCTTGTTCAACAAAAGCAAAGTATGTACACTAAACTTAACTTTTGTATTTACTTATTCAATAATAAACGTTGTTTATACTTTATTCAGGAGAAGAAGAGTTTTTAAAAGATTGGAGGGATCCTAATAAGTTTATCAGTAGAAAGACTAGACTAAAGTATCCATACCTTGTAGAACTCGACCGCCCTCACCCTTTTGGAGCACCACGACAACAAACATTGGAAATAAATTACGAAAACGAAGGTAAATTTTTCTGCTTTATCCATCTTGATTAATATTTTTCATAACAACTAGTGCCTTAATAAACTTTTTGCTCACAGATGCAATTTTCTAACCAAACCAACAGTGAAAACTGTTTCTTGTAACAGTGTTTTAAGGTATCCAAATGAAATTTCCCGTCAAGAGCTCGAGGCCGCTGTGGAAAGCATATTGCCACCAAGTGTCAACAAGGAGTGAGGAGTCACGTATAGTCAACACGCTGTTTTATTTTTTTACGATATTGGCTTGATTAACAGTAATGCCGTAGGAACGCTTGATAATGCTTTTAACTTAGATTCAGTATTAACGTTATCTGCAATGCTAGATATTATTAACCTGCTGTTCATTGTCTAATTAAATTAATTGTAATAAATGTTTCCAACGCAAATTATTTGTTGTTTGAGGACTGTCAACAATACATGACGTTGGTGGTTCAACAAACACGCAATTCGTTAACAAATTTTATTGTAAGGCGGTTTTCAGCATTTATTGTTGTTTTGGTTTTGAAACACAAATTCATTACATTTTCATTTGTTGAAACAAGATTCCAGAATTTATTGTATGGTTGGTTTTGGAATGGGCTGATCATTGTTGAAGTCGATAAATACGTGATAAAAGTTTGTTGCCTTGCTTTATTTTCTTATATTTTAAGGTTAGGTTGTGATCTATTTGGATAAACTAAAGTAACAATGGCTTATTCATCCACTTGGGTAAAGCAATATTTGCACGATTTGGATGATGTATCAAGTGAAAGTGATGAAGATACATTTAGAGAATCTGGTTTCTCAACAATTAGCGACATCCCAGTGAAGGTTTACCTCTAAAAAATATATTCAGTGACAACCCATTTGTATTAAAAGCATGTAGTTTTGTAACGATATGTTCTATAGGGTATGGAAAATCGTATGCTCCTGTCAAATTCTGTTTCTGAATATGTTACGGCGGTAACGTCTACTGATCAAATTAAGGAACCCCCTTTCAAAAAACAGAAGATTAATGATGACAAGGAAATCAAGGAAACGCCTAAAATGCCTAAGTTAGGCGGCAGAAAACTAGAGTTTGAGTAAGTGTATATTTTATATTTGGGAGTTGCAGTACAGTTTAAGGTTATAAACCTAATTTTCTTGTTTAGGGATAAAGAAATTAAATTGATGGTGTGGTGGAGACTCAAGACAAGTCTTTATTATCGTGCGGGTTGGGTTATGAAAGACAAAGAAAACTCTATGTTGAAGCTTACTTCTTTGGATGGAGATGTTTATCCATTTGATGCATACGATGTTGTGTTTGTGAAGGAAATTCCAAATGGCTCAATAGTTTTCAAGACAATTGATATCAGCCTGCAAGGTGTCAAACTATTGGAAAACGTAAAATGGTTTGTTGGAAAATTAAAAAAATTTAAAAAATAAGTCAAAAAAATAGTGTAAGCATAAGTTTTTTAAAACTTAACTATGTATTTATCTAGCTATACACCAAATGAACTAACAAAAATAGCATTTCCTGATTCCAAGGACTGCCTCTACTCGAGACTTGGACAGCTCTATTTACATCAGGAACAAATTCATTGGTTAATGAAAAAAGGCATCGCATCCCACATACACCAAGCGGATTTGAAAATGGTATGTCGTAATGCACTTTATTAGCATTAAAATTAATTTTTGTGTCCTGCATAAATTAAATACCTTTTATATATCTTATTATCTAACGAGAGATGGGGAAAGAATTTGTATTGGGATCAACCTCAAATGACCATTCACAAGAAAACAAACCCCAGTTACAAACAGTCGCAAGAGGATTTCAGTGGAGCCAAGAAAAAAAAGAGACATTGTGGAGAACAAACTCAAAAACGGCTAAAAACAATTTCGCGGGAGGGTTTTATACGTGTTAGAGCTAAATTGACAACAAACGTAATCACTGGCAAAGAGGAATACCTAAAGGAAACTGTTGTTGTCAAACGCAAATATTGTCAAATTGAGTAGTCGTTTTTACTGCTGTTAATTTTTTGACAAACGAAAATCTGACTTGTGTTTTATTTGAGGTTTGTGTTTAATGGTCAACCGTTTTGGTTGGTTAAGGGTGGTTAGGTTAGGTTAGGTTAGGTTAGG
>JAHZNA010004360.1:0-10664 GCA_027743935.1 Sinodicranocentrus sp. ZH6
GTTTTCCTCACACTAAAGTGCATCTGAGCGCAAATTTTCAGCCAAATAGCAGTCCCTCGGTCGTTCGCGGCCCGACCTGGGCAACTCTGCCCCGGGGGCCAGGGGGAAGAATTCGTTGTATAAATTAGACTCCTGGCCATATAACTACATCGACGGATTGCTAAGAAATTTGGTACGTAGGTAGGTACATTGGGTCTTTCAATCGCTACTATGGGATCAATCCCCCATGGGGGGAGGGTGATCCTTGTGTATATCCTAATATCATATATGCATTTCTGTAGTTGCCTTACGACCAGTTTATTTGTCAAGCACTAACCTGTACGTTGTCAAAACGCTCATCTGCCATGAGAACGACATTAGTACCGGAATGGCTTACGGTCTGAGGATCAAATTTCTCATTGCTGACATATCTTGGCATAAACATCCACTTGCTTAAAAGTTCACTCCAACCTGCACTCTCGTGCGCGACAAAGCCTACATAGGAAGATCAATCAATTACTCTTGTGTATTGAATACTGGAAAGACAATTGAATAAAGACATTATTATTAGAGCCACACATTATAAATTATTATACTTTAAACCTGAATTTAAATCTTGGGCGTTTGTATAAGTATACCAAAATAGATTATACCAAAATATCCTGCTCTACAGTGCGTTATAGGTTAATTAAAGCCTGGCTGGGCTTTCTTAAAATTGTCCTTTAACGCTTGACTGTCACCATAACGATATGCATAATGCTTACAGATTTTCACGTCTGTTATGCTTGCTTTTCACGTTCTACATGTCTAAGCTATTAATAATGTTCATATACCTAAGTCCTCGTAATTTCAGATAAGTACCACCCTGACAAAAACTTTTTTCAATACCAATTTAAAACTATTAAACCTACTTTATGCCGAATTGTCTCATCAGTATTGTGTGGATTAGTTATCAGGTTACCTTATCCAGTACACAGCTGTTCAAGTTCATATGCATAAGATGATGAATTATCAGATAAGGGAAAAAGTACCACCCTGACATTTTTGATTCAATACCAATTACCATTGTCTGTTGCAGTAGTAATTAATTATATATATACGCTATATATATGTAGAACAGAGATATTTCATCATTAATCATGGGATCTTTTATTACATCTGTACTATTCTATGGTAGTTAAATGTAGTATGTACAAATTCGCAGAGTATAATTGCAGATTGCTCATCATCAACACAGCATAGCTAGTTTCATTGGTACCAGATGGATGTACTGAATAAAATGTATAATATTAACGTCAACATACATTAACTTATGAAACAATATTACTCAGAAACATTCCAGTCTATAAGTAGTGGTTCATGATAGCTATAGTAAGATTCACTTATTGATGCATTTAATTTTCCATATTTGTGAAACAAACATCCAACTGATCCAACTAGTCATCAACGAATAATCTAAGGCTGCAAAACAGTACGTTAAATATTTTTAATTGGTAGTTAAACAAATATTTTTTTTTGCATTGGGGGTACTTTTTTGCTTATCTGAAAATTAGTCAACTTGGGTATACAACTGCTATTTACTGGATAAGGTACCATGATAACTAATCTACATTATACAATGAATGATGTATAACACGATATTTGTGAATTTTTGAAACTCAGGACCTTATTCAGTCGAAGCCTAACTTATAGGTACAACCCTGTAAACTTTAAATTTATAAACTTAAAGTTCTAAGTTTTACTAAACATTTGCAGTCTCTAATCATATATTGACTAATAAATTAGCAAGAAATTTTAACTTCGTACTTAAATTTACAGTTTAATGTCTACCACTCAGCCATTCTATTGGTCGGTGGCTTTACTCAACTAATCATAAAGATATTGGAACTATAATTAATTTTAGGTGTCTGGTCCGCAATAGTTGGAACAGCTTTCTTGAATAAGGACCTCTCTGATGAGGCGTATTCGTAATATAAAATAAGCTTTTGTCCTTATGTATCGATTGCTTAAATCAGAATTTGAAAAAATCAAAGGGTTCAGCCAGGAGAGCGCGAAGAATGAAGGACCCTTCAGATTCCCTCAATAGCGAATTAGACAATCTATTTACATATCGATCGCAAAAAAAGAATTTGAAAAAGTCAAGCCGTTTAGCCTGGAGAGCGTGCCAGCCTAAACAAAGGAAAAAAGTTTACGTTACGTTACGATCACGGTTACCGAACAAAGGCCAGCTAAAGTAGCCTTTTAAAAGCTTTATGTAGTACAATAATAACCTAACTGCGTTAATTTGTACTTTGTATCATACTAGTAAGGCCAGCTTGCACGCTAAGCGTGCAGTAATACGTAGGATTATATCACACAAAATGACTTGTGAATCGTGCGATTAGGGTGACAAACTAAATGACCAACTTTTTGGGAAACTTACCCGTATAGCACAGGTAGGTGATATTATAAAATAATTTAAGGAAATAGATTTTTGGGTTTGATGAATGTAGGTTTATAAAACTTTTATAAAATAAGATAATATTATTTATTACCTCTACTACATCTGAATTGCACAAAATATAAAAAAATCAATTACAGTCGGGGTTTTTGTAACTTATTTAATTTTGTAATTTTGTTTTGTGTAATTTGTAAGTGCGACTTTATTCAACTAAATTAAGTCCCATGAACCGTTTACAAAACCTCATTCGTATGAAAATTTTGGCATGATAAATTTGCCAACCGGCATCCAGATCTTTCATTTTTCTCCATACTATGATGCATTGTATGAGTTATGCATTTTACGCAAAGCCATTACTGACAAATCGTAAATACTGAATTTCTAGACCGTAGATTCAATCTACAGATATGGCCAACTAGTGCATAATAATGCATAGATATTTTTACGTCTGTTTTGCCTGCTTTTTACGTTCAACCTATTATATTAGAAGATTTTAAAGCCTTGATAGGCAGGCTTTCAATAATTAACCTAATTCTAGTTTGTCGTGTTTTTATGTATCTTATTGCGGCAATTGGAGTCACTGAAAAACAAACAAGATCATAGATCACACGCTTTGGTATTTTACCGCTCTCATCTGAGTGCGAACTGTATGACTGCATAAATAAGCTTGATGACTGAGCAACACAAATACGATTAGAAATCATCAAGAACGTTTATATAGTTTTAATTGCTGTTTAAATAATTATTTCTACGATTTGCTGGGCTTTTCGATTATTCCTGAATGCTAGTTGAATAATAAATTAACATTGAAATATTCCAAAGAATTGAATAATAGAGTGGATAGGTCGTTTAGTTTACGTTGGTTAGCAGTGCTTATTTATGTACTGAACGTTTTGGCTCATTTGCAAGCCTTACTTTAAATTAAGGGATAGGTACATCCAATTATATCTCTCAAAAGAAAGAGTGATTGGTGCGTTGAGAGAATTGGAGAGAATGATTGTTTCCTTTCATTTCAAAGTAAAGCTAGCAAATAAGCCAACATGAATTATGCGTCAATTAATTAACATGAAAGATGTAGAAAAGCTTTGTCCATTTACAAGTAATTGTGCCAATAAAATTTGCGTTGAAAGTGACATGTCATCGATCATGCGTTCACCAGTTGAAAATGAGAACAGTTTGTTTAACTATGGTTCTTTAGATAGGTATTGATTCGTTAAGTGAAAAGGTTCAGCAGTTTAATTGGAAGCATCGGAGGCCTACGGCCTATTCAAATAAACCAACATAAGGCAGAAGCGTATCATTATATTTCACCATCAAACGAATGCACTGAAGGACTAAACAAATGTTCTAATCTAATATTTATAATGTGATCGGAGGTAGAGTAGAATATATGCGGACGAAAGGTTAGTACAAAATTGAAATACGATGTGACTATGCATATATCTAGAAGAAGAAAAAACGAACCGGGAAGATGAACATTTAGAGCAGTAGACATTTTGTCAAAGTTCTCGCCCCAGTCCAAATGTGCTACTTCCCCATGCGCGGTCACCCTCTTCACAAATTTTTGATTCTTGATTACTTTTCCCTCAGCGGTGAGTACATCTCTACCATGACCACCAACGTAAAGATATTCATCCTTCACTGTGGCCCATTCGCACTTGAAACCTAGACAAAAGTTTGTACTTAATGGAAAATAATAAAAGTATGACCCTAAATAATACAATGAATCGTAATGATGGAAAGGAAATCAGTCCTCTATGGATATCCTTTTTGTTTGAATTTCTATGAATTTTCTTTTACATAATTATTTGTTGGTTTTTCTTTTCGCACCTTAACAAAAAATAATGTTTCCTTCTCATATTGATGAGAATAAATGTTAAGAGTTGACTGATAGAAAGCTCCAGTTGAATAAAAAATAATGCAACCCAAAAAAGTCGAAAATGACAGATTTTATAACCCTAATGTTTGGGATATTGGAAATTCATATTTTTATTTTTGGTTTCCACAAGAAATTAAGAATATAGGGAGAACGCTTGGTAGAAACCTGGGTTTCACTCAGTATTTTTGTATTTTAGATGACTTTAGAAGTTTTCCATATGACCGAAAGCGCAAAGGTTTTTCAGATAAGAAACATTTATAGCCATTTTAGGAACAAACAATAACTTTGGGTAACTTACTTCCTCCTGTGTAATTCCCGTCGGCAAGAATAGCCCAAGCATTAGGAATGATCTGCAAACTGCTGTCCCGGACCAATTCGTAGATGACCCCAGTTCTGTCGTCACACGAGAAAAGTCGTCCATTGAAAACGTTTAATGTCGATAGTTCCATCCCACGTCCCGAATATGCTAACCCGGATTTTATGATATGTGTTGCTGAGTCATCCCACTCCACAGAAATCTATTAGTATGATGAACATAAAAATACTAAACGATCTAACATACTTAGAATAGGACATTTGTGTCGAATTTATCAATGAAAGTTTACATTAGTTTTGCTGGGATCTAATTTATCTTGCTGGATGTACAAATTTCCTTCTTTCAAGTAGCTTAACCATTTTGTAGGATCACTTGAGTCAACCGATTCCAAGTCCAAATCCGAAATTATCCCTATTCGGAATTTGACCTCTGGTGGAGTCAGTGGATATGGATATCGAAATCGTGTGGAGTCAAGGGAGCTGGAATCCAGTCCAAGGGATATTGGTGAGTAGGCAAGTACAGGTCCGTCCTCGTGCCCAAAACCTTGTTCACTTGCTCCAACGTCTTCGTACAACTTTCGTGAACGTCTGTTGCCAGTGTTAGGCTGGGGAACTCCCCCCGACCTTACTATGTATGAGTGCAACTGCTGTTGTGATCCAGCCGCCTTCAGATGATCCGAGTCCGCTAATTTGGGTTTAGTGGATCGATATGAACATACAAAACACATGGAAAAAATCTTTTGCAAATTTAACTGCAACGCACTAAATTCTAGCACTTTTGATCGGCGTGCGTAGACAATAATATAAATGGTAAATGTAAGTACTTCTGGAGAAGATTGATGGGGCAAGGTGAGTCACTCTTCTGTTAGAAGCATGGCTAGCGATGGAAGCTGTTGTGTGAAACAATTGTGGGTTACTCTTCACTAACAAACGCATTTCCAAAACAAATCTCTTCATGAATAACTTTAAATTCAAATAACTTCTTGAATTTCGTATAAAATGTTAAATTATGTTTTCCTCTACCTGATATGACAAAAAACAAAAGACTTAAGGTGGCAGCCACCGCTGCAATGAAGCCATGTCCCAAAACTGTCATTATACTCTGTATTCTGTCAAGAAACGGCCGATTCTTCTGGATTAAGAAATTTCGATTCCAAATCGAGCTGGAGATGTGAAAAGTGAAAAGGATACGTGTGTTGAGGACGATTCCTTGGAGTTGACTGCTTGATGTATAATATAAAATGCGGCATGACATGGCATGCAGGAAAAAAAAGAACAAGCTTCTGGTTCTCTCCCCTTCCCCGTTTTGTAACATTTTTCCTTCTTAGTTAGTTCGGCATTCTTAATGATTTTTGTTATTTTTTAGTACAGAGTAGAGTAGCATTATGCTTACTCAAGTATAAGAATCCGATTTTATCCTGGAGAAGACAAACTTAATCATACTATATTATGTTGCGCGTGTTTGTGAGAGTGACTGAGTGAGTTTGTAGTGGACCGATGGATTCATACTAGCGGCAGCTAACGTACCAGGCTATTTACGTGTACAAACGTAACGCTATTTACACAAATAGCCTGGTGCGTTAGCTCAGTCAGCTCTGGATGGATTGGTTGGTTGACTTGGTTATTCGGTTAAATGACGTGAGGGTTCACAGACTGGTACCATCACGAATAATTTAAACCAACTGATTGATTTGGTTGATTAGTTAAAGGTTTGATGGTGTCCCCCAGACCATAGCGGACTTGATTACTAAAGGCCTGCCATTGCAGCCAAGTTTCGATGGATACGTACTTTAGCTGTGCACTAGGGAACTACAGTGCTCCATAAGAAATTGATGGATGAGGGCGCCACTAGGCACTTTTTTGGTGTGCCTGTTAGCGACACTCATTTTTTCGTGATGGCAGGCCTTTAGTAATCAAGTCCGCTATGCCCAGACTGATATCATCACCTAGATTTGTTTGTTTCGTACTTGAATTTTTCTAGTTGTGTGATTAGCACGCTACCAGCCTTCTAATATGGAGATAAAAATGTGTAAATGATACATGATACCGTTTGGTGCGTATAGGTATGTACATATATTGACTTCCCTACACAAAGGTACAAAGCAGGAGTTTTTCAGTTGCTACAAGTACTTACATTATGATCAACTTTGTTCAAAGCTTAAGGGTGCTCTCCGTCTGACATATATATTTTTTGATTTTGATTTGATTCTTTATTAACGTGTCTACATGTTCTCAGTAATACACTGTTCCATTCCATACACATATAGCATTCCAGAGATAAATTCAGGCTATAATTTTTAAAAAAATATGTGCTCTGCATTCTTGATTACACGCATCGCCGCTTAAAGCTGTGTAGGTTGTTGTTTAGATTATCGAATGCATGTGCATGAAATAAAACTAATCTGACCAAGTGAGATGCAGAAGCACACGCACCGTTGTTCTCGGAGATGAAACAGGTATGTTCAAAATATCTAAGGTTTGCCTGACGCATTCATACCGTAATCCTCGTTTACACGCCTGACGTTCATTTAGTAACGCCCCCTAACCTCGGTCGGTGGGATAACGTGGAAAGTGTCTATCAGAGAAGGCATTTACTTTCCAACCCATTTACTCTCTCGATATCAATTTTAAACTCCCTTGACTCATTATCTTTATCTTGAGTATTGATGTACACAATTTACTTAGACATAATATACTACACCAAAGATAAATATTAAAGTTTGTATGTATTGCGCTGCTAATTAAGCCTGTAGTATTAATGTGTATGTCATTTCTGATTTGAAAACGTTCACATTGGAATACGTTTCAGAAAAATCAACAAACTTTAATGAATGCAAGATCTGTCTGTAGACTTTAGGAAACCTGGAGAAGTGGGAATGTTAACTTCAGGTATCCTAACGACGAAAAAAGTCTACAGATCTTAGGTAGGATTTACCGAAGCAGAAAAAGTTAGTATAACAAAGAACTAACTATTAATGCATAAAAATAGCTGTGCACGAATCTCCAATATCCATGTTTTCTGCAATAAATCTAGCATAGCATGATCGGACAAGCTTAAGCTTTTTAATATGAATTTCGGGAATTTTTGAAGATAGTAGCAATTCTACGTTTGTTTTGGATAAGCACATGAGACTACTTGATAAATCGAAATACCTTGGTATTTTTAAAGCAATTATAACTATAAAAACAACGCAAGCAACGTAAATACGCGCGTATGAGCTCATTTACATCGCCAATTAAGCATAATTAATGCAAATTGTCTATTGTTTTATCAAGTTTAAAGGAATTCTTCCTAGTATATAGGTTAAACTAAAATAAACAGAAACAAAACAATGAAATTGAGAACTCACTCATATTACATAAATATATTTGATATTTCCTCTAGTTCTGAAAATATGTAATTCTTTTTAATTAATGATTTTTATTCACTATTGATAAATATTTGAGGGTATTCTAAAAAAGCACTGCAATTACCCTTTTCAAAAATACCTATATGTATACATATTAGTGTTTATGAGTTTGTGTACTGTATTGTATTAGTACTTACATACATTCATACTATATACCTTCCAGGAATCCTGTAAACGTTTCAACATTTATACCTACTTATATATAAACACGTATGTGGAAATATGTAAATTAATTGAAATGAGTGCTACTACAGAGAGCCAGCCGACGCAACACTCAATGCAACAAAATCAAATCAACGTTCGAGGGCAATACGAAAACCTGCTCTTTCTCCATGAACATTCCACTCTTAAACGTCCAGTTAATCGCTCGTGTACACTCTCCACTAAACTCATCTTTCACACAGATTGGCGCACTGTAAAATTTATAGGTAAAAAACGCTAAGACGCATTCATAATAAATAACATAAATGGTTTTTGAAGGATTTAACCCTTTCCACATTAGGAGGTCATTGTAGGAAGCATTTTTGAGACTCGTGTTTTCCGTGCATTGAAAAACGTATTTCTCAAAATGCATAATCCTGTTCTCAAGTTGCAATCTTACTCTGCTCGTAAGGCGTCCCCAGAAACCCATTCCTAAAATGGAAATTCAATAATTAATTTAAAACTGGTCGAACATGCCCGCGGAAATGATCAATTTGTTTCCCACACGGTAAAAATGCAAACGGATTGGCTATTATACTTCTCTGGCAGAATTACCTAGGTGCCCGGTGACAAATACAAACGTCTTCTCTTGTCCGCTAATCTCTGGGGGCGAATTCTTGCATGTAATTTGCAGTAAGCCATGCTTTTCGTATGCCTAGGTTATTTGCTAATTTAAACGGTGAATGGAGGCAAAAATTCATTATTTTTATCACATGAAGATAACGATTTGAGTAATAGGTAAAATTCTAAGAAAAAAGCATAAAAGACTTGAACGGACATTTGGCTAAAGACACGGGTTATTTACTGACAGTTTTATTGCCGTCCGGTGTATCTTTTTAACATGCTTTTAAAAACAGGAATAACAAAAGTCCATACGAAAGATAAAAAAATAATGCGTTTTTGGCTACTCGTCTACTCCATTCAACTTTTGATTTTTAACATTCTTCCATATGCAAGTCGTAACCAGCAAAATTCGAAAAGGAATGCAAATTAGAAATTTATAAAAAAATGTAGAATTAATATAGGAAAATATTACTTCTAAATAAAATCAAACGGGAACGGTGTCCATAGTTTGTTCGCTTCCTCCTATTCATAGTGTTAAGAATTTCCATGTAGAGTGATTGATTCCTTAAATTTTGATGCAAAAATTATTATTATTATTATTATTATTATTATTATTATTATTATTATTATTATTATTATTATTATATATACTCCGAAAAAGTCGTCGAATTACAGTGGGTGCATAGTTTCTATGCAGCCTCTTACATATATCTGTTTGTATTTGTCTCATGATGATCTCCGAGATACATACGATGTTCGTAGTCCGTGGGACTAGTTTTTGTACATAAATTCCACAGAATGTATAAAAAAATCATATCATCCGACGGAACGGACAAAAGTTATTATAATAACAGGCTTCAATTATGCTATTAAATAGCCGTGAGCCTAAGCATATCCAGATTCCAGTGTGCATGTTCTTAGATTTAAGCTGAAATGATCGAACAACATATTTAAGTTGTTATTGGCATATGTTTTAATAGCAATATTCAAGCAATCACAAGTCTCCCCATGAGCTGGTCTGGTCTGTAAAGTCGCGTCTTGCTTTGCTGTCCACATCCACAGATACCTTTAGGATACCTGTGAGCATATCTGCATGTTGTAGAAACATGCCATTAAAATCATAATCCCGGTTTCGCGGTTGCATGAATGCAGCTATGTCCACATCATCCTTTCCTTAAACTGGATTGAGAAATAACATCTTCTTAGTCGAACACTTGCATGATGATCATAAACAGGTAAAAAGGTTTATTTACCACACAGTTTGTACAATAGATTTCTTTGTTCCACTTTCGTCTAGAATTTTTTCTTTGTACGTCCAGTAGAAGTACTTCTGTACATATACAATAGTAGTATATTCGAAAATCAGTTCCTACGCATGCACATGCCTTATACTGAGGTCAGGTTGGATGCGATGTGGAACGCGTTATGAATGATGATGAAAATTATTATGATGTCTACAGAAAAAAATGAACTTGTTGGGGAAAAGAAAACGCAAGAAACGTAACGCGGTACTGCATTCAGAGAAACAGCGAAGCTTTTTGAAATTTCATTATAAATATGTAGATGGACAACGCAATAAATACCATTCCTGAAATTAGTTCTGACTTTCAAACTGTCACTGATTACAATTAATTGATAAATTTAGGATTGTCTGGCACGGACATCGGATGGAGTTATAAGCATTAGGTTGCTTAAAAATTGAAATTTTCAATTACTTGGTTAATAATTTGTTTTTGGCTTCACCAGTGCTACAATCTGTTACTTTATACAATGACTAGTGAGCCAGCTTGCACGCTAAGCGTGCAGTAATACGTAAGATTAGATCACACAATATGACTTGCGAATCGTGCGATTAGGGTGACAAACTATTGTAAAT
>JAHZNA010004361.1:0-15393 GCA_027743935.1 Sinodicranocentrus sp. ZH6
ATGTTCGATATAAATGCATTTTTTCTTGCAAAAGTGTAATCTGCCTTAATTTCCTGATGTGCTTTTTAACTCACACATTATCACATTAAGACCATTATAGGTGATTGGATTTTGTAGGTAGGATTAAATACTCCCATTTTGTGTTATCACATTTGTTCACGCTTAGCTCCAATTATAATATAATTTCCGATAAATTAGTAGTAATTATGAGATGAGGGTGAAGTGAAAATGGATATTATATTGCAAATTCACTATGGTATATGAATTGCACAACGCGTTTACATTATCGCGTTACATCATCTAGCGCAAAGAATATACTTACAAGTCCATCACAAAGTAAAATATTTGCTAATAATTCAAAGGAACATGACATTTGGATTAAATTCGATAGCCAAATAGAGGTGGCATGTTAGTCACTTGACATGAATGAGCGAGTAAGATGGCTTAAACTTAAAAATAGACTTTCAATTCTCTTCTACTTTTACTCATTCGTATTCAAGCAATCTTGCTTCAATACAAACATATAACATAAGTACATCACCAAAAATACAAGGTGACTCCTTTGATACGCTAAAGTTTTAAAAACGAACTTTATGACAATCAAACTCATGTGGGAAGATTTACTAGCTACTGGTCAATCCCTTTGGAGAAGCATAATGTGCGTCCTTACGTATATCACAATATACACATCAATTTATCGAACAGATTGGCAAGCGTACTATAGAAAGTTTACTTCAGAAAACATCCAGATGTTAGTAGATGAGCGAAGTGAGCAACCATCCAGTGACCAAACAATCATCACATTATTCCTTTTTAAAACTTGTGATTGACATACTTATGCAATTTGAATACACCGTCATTTAATCGTAATAGGCTACGAGTTATAAAATTGATTGGACAGATTACAATGACAAGGCTCATTCGATTAGGAAGTGAGTGATCCCGCAAAATGAATGACTGTCTGTCATCAACTTGGAAATGATGTACGAGGTTGTGCAAAATTAACATTCCTCTCCGCTCTCTCTCTCCCTCTCCCTCTCTGTTATAACATTGTTTGTTATGCCAATATAGTCAATAGACTCTTCATTTTCTACAAATCCCTACATAAATGTTGTTTGAAAATCTTTAAAAGCAATTTACCGACTACACATACTCTTTCATGATTGGTGATGATCCTAGCTCATTAAATATTTTCAGTATTAGCAAAAGTAGTAAACGTCTGTGAGTTATGCGAGGCTCTATTGTGGCCTTTAATGGATTCATTAGAAGTGAGCCTCTCCTTCCCTTCCCAGTAGTTAGCAGGAATTGTGCAAGCTATGCTAATAAAGGTAGTTTTACTTTTAACTGTAAACCATTATCATATTAAGCAGCACGACATCTTCACACTAAAGTCTACTTCGGTCAGCACAAATATGACAAATTTACGAACAAATATGCCAATATGACGCATAATTTTCAATTGTGATGTATTTATTCCTGCTAAGGGTCTTGCACAACATTTTGTTTATTCAATGCAACGCAGTACATATGCATAGGTACCCCCAGCATGTTTATCGTGTATCCTTGCCTTGATGAAAAGTTTGCATAAACACTTTGCTCAGAAACCTGAGTAAATCCTAAATGAAGCCAAGACAGTTGTATTCGATTCGAAGTATATTAGTTGAGGAAAGTTCATGAAATGAGAAGGCAGAATCACATAGTCTAAGTTAGTTTTAATATTCACACAAACAAAAAATATTAAATGTGAAATAGTAAGGCTAAATGGCTAAAGCGTGTTTTTTACGACGTGAATATTGAAAGACTCCCTCATTAAATAGTAGGAAAACATCCAGAAGAAACATAGTAACAAAGATGGAAAACCCAAGTATTGATGATTTGACATTCTTGAAATGAAAGGCAAGTGGTTTGGGCAAAGTTCGCTCTGCGAAGATTAATGTATGGTTACAAGTTACAACGGCTCATATCGGCGACGACAGCTACATGATGATGGTGCCTTGTTGGTCTAGTTGACGGACTGAGCAGTGACTAAAGACTTTTTCTGCGTTTACTGTGCAATTTCCCTTTCAATACAACTTTTAACAGGTAACTGCATCTGAGCACGGCAGCGGTTACTCTATTACATGCTCACACAAAAGTCGTCACACAACCACCAGAAATTATGGCTTACCGTTTGGCTTGGTAGTATATCATCCCGCTCAAATTGCATTTTTGCCTTACAGCTCACCCTCTTTTATGTTCATATGAAGCAATGATGGCGATGAGGATCTTTGTGATATCGCAATTATAGTTTCTTGGTGATTCCCATACGTCTACAAGCTACCCCTGAAGCTACGTAATGTCCAAGTGACCAGAAGCAGTAAGTCAGTGGACCAGTAAGGTGGCCAAATCATTTCCAATGAATGAATGAATGAGCACAACAAGCGCTATATGGACTGCTGCACAGTTTAGATTGTGTGTGTAATATAACGACAATAAAAAATGGATGGGCAGGATATTCTGCATATTCCAAAATTTCCTTGCTATTATTGCTATTGTAATCATATAATAATAATCATCATCACTGGCTTAGTTACTTATATATACACTACTACCTTTTCTGAAATGACGTGTACCTGCTCTACTCTGTTCCACACATGCCGCGTTAGACTTTCCTACAACTCACGATGATCAACCCACGTAATAATGATATGCACCTTATAGAAACGTTTCTTCTGATGTAGTTTTCCAAGCGACGTTATAAAGTTGGGCGACTTCATGTATTCATATTTGTGTTACATGATGGATATATTTGGCGATGTATGTAAATATATTCGTTATTGCTTCACACAATGAGCATGAAGGGTTCAAAAGACGTCACCAATGTCAAGTCCATTAGATACCATTATTATACAGGTGCTCCTCTTAGCGTTCATATTTAACCCTTTCTTACTCTGAGTTTGCTCAGTAGACTATGTTGAGATATGTACAGGGCTGATATGATAATCATTATTATAGCACCTGAAGACGATCTTTGGTAGAGCTTTCATAGACACACACACTCAACTCACGCCACCATCGACTTATATGTGTGGAATCTCTTCCGTTTGTGGTCTTCGCAAATACCTTTGGGTATAAAACAAGAGGAGCATTACCAACCGGATGTCCAGTGTTCAGATCATTCTTGACCTGTGCGTTTGAGCGCAGAGAAATCAACTTCGTAGAAGTGCTTCGAATTTTAATATTTTTCACTTAGTGACAGTGCGCTAAGATTTGTGCCAAAAAAAGCAATAATTTCCAATATGTTAAAGTTATCGGCATTATTACTTGCCTTGGCCGTCTCAAGAACGGCTGGGCAATTCTTCTTCAGTCCGAACACATTCAGCTCCAATAACTTACTCGGATCCCATAACTCTTTTTCTTCACCCTTAACATCATCGATTCCTCAAAGTCCCTTTCCCTCCAGTGGGCTACAAGGTTTGACCGACATTCAGGATAACTCTTTGGATAATGCATTCACTACGGCCATCGCTGAAGCTACACAATACGTGGATTCCACTTCAGGACACCGCAATCATTCTGCTGGCTTAGGCCATTTCGGAGGTCATGGTGGGCATGGAGGTCATGGAATGGGAGGACATAACTATTGCAAGTTCACCCCACTTTCTGAAAAAATTGGACGCGTTTCTAACATTAATATTAGAGCTTTCGAAATCTTGACCAAGAGATATCAAATGCCAAAAAGCCAAGTTCTCCCGTATTTGAGTAGCCGTCTTCCTAATGAATGCTACCCTGAACAAAAGAAACCATTTTCCTACACTGTCTTTGATCGTTTAGTTCCTGCTACTTATGAAGATGGCTGGAATGAACCCCGAGGTGCTGGAAAAAGTTTAGCTGGTCCAAGATTGCCAAGTGCTAGAATTGTCAGTTTGAGTGTACATCCCGATCACGTTAGCCCAGACAACAGAATGACCAACATGGTGCCACAAGTTGGACAATTTTTGGATCACGATATGACGTAAGTTGATATTTAGCGTTTCTCAATATTACTTTTACATGTTCCGTTTCAATACTTTTTTCGTACTACATATGGATTTTTAAAATTATTATTTCAGCTTGACTCCAGAAGCTGACAAACACTGTTGTAATCCTGATGTCAAAAACATGGACTGTTGGTCAATCAACATTCCATCTGATGACTATTTCTTCTCCAAGTTGCGTAGTCCAAAAACCTGCATGGCCTTTACTCGTTCAACCGCCTACTGCTTTCCTAATGCTAAGGGAGTGCGTGAACAAATGAACGTCATCACCGCCTTCGTTGATGCTTCCCATGTGTACGCCTCAGAAAACGGACGTACCCGTCTTCTCCGGTCCTTTCAAGGAGGTCGTCTTCGCACTAATTCTCAAAACGCTCACTTCCTCCCAACTGTTGAGGAAATCCAGAGGTCTTCAGGTGAGAAATTCGAGTTCATGGGTGTCTTCTATGGAGGTGAAGAGCGTGTAAATGAAATGCCTGCTTTGACCGTCATGCACACACTTCTCTTCCGTGAACACAACCGTCTTGCTGATGAAATCGCTGCGAGACGTCCATACTGGGATGACGAAACTATTTTCCAAGAAGCTCGTCGTCTTCTCATTGCTGAATGGCAAAATGTCGTGTACGGTGAGTACCTCCCAGTGATTTTGGGAGAGAACTCAGTGGTTCGCTACGGACTGAAACTTGACGACAATCAACTGTACTCTGATTACAATCCCAGCATGAACCCCACCGTTTTCCACGCTTTCGCTGACGCTGCTTACCGATTCGGTCATACCTTGATTAACGGACTTATTCGTATGATGAAGGGATTTCAAGACGTCCACAGCTACAGACTTCGTGACGCATTCTTCAATCATGAACAAATCACCATGTTAGGAGGTCAAGGTTATGACTTGATTTTGAACGGATTGATGCAACAAAATGCCCAAACATATGACCCTTTCATCACAGAGGAAGTTACCAACTTCCTTTTGCGCGAAAGAAATCAAGATCATGGTGGTGATTTGATTGCAAGAAACTTGCAACGCGGTAGAGACCACGGACTTCCTAGCTATAACGTGTACAGACAAATCTGCGGACTCCAAGGCATTGGTAACTCTTGGGCTAATCGCCCTTCTAACATCCCAGAGGACGTTTGGCAAGTTTTGGCTAGTCTCTATGAGACACCTGCTGACATCGACTTGTTCTCTGGTGGTCTTTCTGAAATGCCTCTTACTGGGGCTGTAACTGGACACACTTTTAACTGTTTGAAAGCTCTCCAATTCGCTCGTGCCAGACAAGGTGACCGGTTCTTTTTTACCCATAGAACTGGTCCAGCTCCATTCAGCCCTGAACAAATTAGAGAAATTAGAAAGAGAACTTTTGGAGATATCATTTGCGACAATAGTAATATCGAAATGACGACTAGAAACGTTTTCAAAATCCCCTCCCAAGACAATCCAATGGTCTATTGCAATGACCCTAACAGAAATAGATTTAACATCGAAGTTTTCCTTTACGACAGAGTTAAGAAGTAAATTAGCTCTTGTGTAACTTATCAAAGGACAAATCTATGCCATCTAAAAATATTTTTAACTTTCCTCCTTCAAGAGTCTTATCAATGCCCAGGATGACTTCCTGTGTATGTAAATACTTGTATGTACGATTTTCAGTACAGGTCAACACAAAAACCTATTTATTTATTTTGACTGTATATAGCCCAAACACAATTTTACAAATAGGCTAAGCCACTAACATTTTAGCAATTATGTTTAGTATTTATTATTTATCAAAGGCTGCAAGAGTTCACTAACAGCAATTCAAATTGAGTGATTGCTCGTTGGGTGAAGAAAAAGTTACAAAGATTGTATTGTTTGATTTACACGTTTCATTCCTTGCCTGTTTTTTTATTGTTTTGTTAATGCTGTTGTGAAAATGGTATGTTTTGTTTGAGAAGAATAAATTTTTTGTGTGTTCATCATTATTAAAAATTATTCCTCCTTGTTACCTCATGTGTTTTTGATTCAAGTTTGAGTAGCATCATCTTCATCCTTCAAACTGTATTGACAGATTTTGAATGAAGATATCACATTTTTAAAGATGAAAAAACAGCATGATGATTACTAAGAAAAGTTCTTCTCTATCAGCAGTCATATTACGTGTGCATAATACATATTACATGTATATCTCGACCAGCGCATGTGATAGATCTTTATAAACATTAAGTAAGTACAACAGATGTACTGATGTACACGTACACCTACATTTCTACGATTGCTTAATGCCTCTGCATCTGCATCGCAATGCGGAACGTCATAATAACATTTTGAAGAGCCCTTCAACTTCAACTTGATAGTAGTAGAAGTCCATCAAATTATCTTGAAAAATGAGTATGCGCAGGAGTAGGAGGCAGCGTGGCATTTTGTCAAATGTATGCCAAGCACACGTCATTCTACAATTGCCACTTTAATTGTTGAAAAGAATTGGCATAAAAAGATCGACACATCCTCAGTTTTCAATCATGATAATCACATGATTAAAAAGCAATAAAATGTTTGTTTCTTCTCTCTAAACTGATGCATGCAGGGGGTATATTACGTCTGAAAAAAAGCTCCTGCAGTGAATTATTTTGGTTGTGACGCGTTATGGGATTCCAGACACGACTTACATGTCACAGTGTTTCCACTGTCATGATTTTGTCGTTCAGATATGCCGATGACGACGACATAAAGTGTACTTTGAGAGGTACTTTTAATGAATTATTTATGACAAGTTAGGACATAATAGTGGTGCCAAATTTAAGGCAGAGGTCATACTTATTGTGCTATAGATTTTTTTGATTTTTTTGTAGTTTGACAGTCTCTGTAATTTTAACAAATACAAAAGTAAAGATTTTCAATCAATAATTAGATTTGGTCTGACATAAGCCAATACGGCGAAGTTTTTTGCTTGATAATGAAAAGGGTGCATAAATTTATTTTCTGGGATTCCACCACCAGAATAAAATATTCCAGTTTGGACCAGCCACGACAAAGCAATAATTATTCGATCATGGAAGAAAAAAGGGAAAAGATTTATTCAAAATAAGGTGACAGTTGAGTTGCGTCTCAACTTGTAATCTTTTAAGCTTCTTATGGTAGTTTCTCAACCAACAAGGTTACTTCATATGACGATGAACTAAAACTTTTATTACCCCTAGAACAGAAAAAATATTTCATATAAAGCTATAAATTCCCACGAGCATGCATGGATCATGGTCAGTAGCAGCAATAGGGATTGTGATGTGATAGGCCAAACCTAAAATTGGATATTAGTAAAAATAAAACACAGCCTTAAAGCGTATCTTTCTGATTATGTTGTTTGATAGGTATGGAATGTCAACGTCAAGGGCTTGGTGGTGATCATTTTTAGTTTTAAGAAAGTCCAATGCGAGTAAAAGATATGTGTGTAGTATAGTAAAAGATAACAGTGTGAATGTATTTTGCATATGCAAATGTAACACATGTGGGAAACACTATTACACTTACACCTGTGAGAATTTCATCTTATTGTAACTATCTTTAGGTTTCGCAAGTGTGTTATAAGTATTATATTGGTACGTTTAGCTTTATATCTAATGGTATCATCGTCATCAGTAAAATTCCAATAGCATCATCTACTTTTGATAGGACTCACGTTACCGATGTTGTGATGCACATAGACTGCCCCACCTTCTTGAGTGAGTCCAGCCAACCTTCAACATCCTTGTTAACGACGTATCATCAAATTTCATCACCGTTTTTATTCCACCACCACAACAAAACGCGTCATAATCATCATTACATTACACAAATTTTACTTTCATTCATTCATCCTTAACAAAATTTGCATGCCATAACCTCGCTCGTAGTTTTGCACATTTGGGAGTCATTTAGGCATCCTGGTTGGATTGGAGTAAGGCACTTTGAAATGTTAAAACCTGATTAAGGATTTTAACCGTTTTTCTGTCCTGAAGCCTGAAGCACTTCTTAAATCATTAAAACAATGAACCCATGCTTTATATAAAATTACAGGGTCTAACCGAGTACAGCCCCTTTGAGATAAGATCCAAAATAGAAAATAAGTGATGCTCTTGAGACATTCATTTGATTTTCTTGTCAAGAGAAAAATAAACGATCCATTTCAAACAGCTTCATTCATAAGGATTACGAGTAAAGGTGGCGGTTGTGATGTGCATGTTTTTACGAGAGACGAGGGCAAAAAGACCACGGTAAATCTTTGGACATGTCACTAACAATGACATCACCATATGGTGCAACATGCGTAATCATTCGAATGACTTAACCCTGGCATCAAATCAATCACTAAGAATTCCTCCGCAAGACAAAATTATCAATCTGAAGGAATGCCTCTTAGAAGTTAGGTATGTTCTACGGGGCTTTATCTGCACTTGAATCACCCAGTAGGAAGCGGGCTTACATAGAGGCTAACGTTGTAAACCTTGGCTAAAACTGAACATACATAAATATCTTCTAACCATACATACAACCTCGCTTTCTTTATTACCCTCAAGCATTATGTAAGTTCATAGCTCCAATTTCAGTCTCTTAGTAGTCCAAACAAGGGAACGAAGAATATAATTGAGAGTTAAAATGTTTTCATCAACGAATTCACCAAGTGTTTCCACAACACATATTTTGAACAATAATATAACCCCATGCATATTCGACTGCCAACTTTTGACTTAGTTTCGATCTGTAATAGTGTAATGTAATAGGGACATTTTTTGTTGATATTATAATACACGCTTCAAAAAATTGGAATTCTATTGTACGTTACGTACATCTGCATGAATTTCAGCACCTATGTTATGACATGCACCAAACAGGAATGCAAATTAAGTTCAGCTTATAGGCGGATCCTGGTCTGGAAAAGAATAACAAGGAAGTTTGAGCGAGTAATCCGGCCTGGACAATGGGATATTTACGTATAATGCATCTACTCTTTAAATATTAGCAGAGCAATGCTATAAAGACGATTTGACTTGACACAACTCCTGCTATCATGGAGGTATAGCGTCTGATAAACCTATGTGTCAGTCATCGCCAGTATACCTATTCAATTACATATTCAGCTTTTAAATTTCCACATTAAGTTGATCCAGGATCTTGAAACCCATTACATACGTATGTATGTCATATCTCTGTTGATGAATGATGAACAGGATATATTCCGGAGCAAGAAGCAAAGGGTTTATGTCATCAACCTTTGCAGACGTATGCGTCAGGCCACAGCACAAGCTTTATAATTGATTGAACAGGAACTGAAGTAGGAGCCAAACTATGTATTTTATTCATGTAATATATAATTAGGTTACAGAATCCTTGTATTAACGTATTTAGTTTTCGAAATTTACGATTAAAATCAATTAGATAAACAAGAAAACGAAATGAATAAATACACAATCATATTTGATCTCTTTAGGCACTAATCTAATGTAAACCTTGTGTAAATGGCATAATAGTCTTCTCTAAGCTTTTTTTAGCTACACGAGTATTACTCTTCCAGTAGTAATGTATGATGGAATCAAATAGAATTGGTCCTGTATCTGAAATATCATAAACGTTTGCCCAGCAATATGATTGCGAATATTTGTTTAGCGTGATCAACGTTTTTATTCACATGTGTACTTTCCTTTGTTGTTGCAATCTTCAATGTCATTTGCGCTCCAATTGTTAGAAAAACAAGAGCTGTGTGAATACTCTCGCTGCATGAATAAATATGATTTGTTGTAGACTCGCACCAACTGCGGCGTAGTGCCAACGTGTCCATAGTGGGCAGCCTTAATTTCACATTCCACAAAAATATCCAGCAGTTACACAGCCAAATGTCCTTCAAATTTCTTAAAAGATTACCCTATTTAGTTGTCCAGGAAGCTGGAGCAAGACAGTCGACTACAAAGCTATGCATATGCAAGCACGAGTACGCTTGTTACATCAGCAATTATCACTCCAGCATACCAACAGCAAATGCCAACCCTTGATAATGAAAGTTTTCTGTTTCTCTACATGTGTTGTTGAAAAAATTTGACATACATGTATATTTGTGGGTTTCTGCAAAAAAATTGAACTACATAAGTGTAGGGTAAAAACAGACAAGAATTCACTCTTGCCAACACGCATAAAAATGCGACGCCAGGAGGAGAAACAGCAGAGACACAAATTTACATGCATACTTTCGCAGCTACAGCATGTCCTTTAATCATTCCTGTAATTTACATGCATGCAAACTAATATTATATACAAATTAAAGTATAAAGCGAAACCAGGATGTTCCAAAGTATAAATCACAAAATATGAATCAAAATAAATTGCATAGACAGCGTTAATTTTCTTCCATTCAAAATATTCGCATATGCTAAACATTGGAATCATGCTGTGCGCCTCAGCGTTTCTCTATCAGATTCCTGCATTTCATTTTTTCACCTCATTAGAGCAAATATTGAAACCAGGTAATGCAAGAGTCGAGGAATCTACAAAGCCTACATGAACTGAGTGTATAAACTGCATTTAATGGACGCTGTCAAGTTTATTATGATTATGACTGAATTCCAATAGCATTAGTCAAAAAATGAGTTAATGTATCAAATCAAGCATAGACTCGCTTGGGGACTGTTTTTCAATCAACTACACACACACTTCACTACGCACGCCCTCGTTCAAATAAAAAATTAAAAAAGATGACGAAGACGGGATTGCGCCTTAAAAGTTTTTGATAGCTTGCATAAAGACTCATTCATGCACAAAAAGTTGATCTGCAATCTGAGTCAAAGCAAAAAATTGCATTAATAAGTTTAAGACAAGGAAATGAATTTTGTTGCTGTCTTGAGGGAGCGAGACGAAGATGTAGTGGTCGCACTTGCTTGCATGCCTGCATAAAAATAATGATATTACGTTACTTGAATTACGATTCTTTTGATGCATTCATTCATGTGTGAAGTAATATGCTATTTTGGTGTCTTCTATTTTTATCAGTCAAGATTTAGAATAATCAGATACAGCATAAGCTTAATAATCACCTGTGAAACATCATCCTCTTTCTTTACTCGATCCTTTTTAATATGCAGTAATACTATGAGATAAAATCAAACTATGCAAGATGTTATGTAATACAAGGAAAAGCTCTTATATAGAGATGTGGGCAATAAAATGCTAAAGTATGTATATCAGGTTGACTACGGTTTGATAAAAACTGACCTGAAATAGATATCCGTGGAGAAAAATTACAAAACTTGTATTATTCTAGAGCACATTTAATCTCATTTTCCAGACTGACACGTACCGATTATGAATTAGCTTGACAAGGTGGGTGATTATTTTCTTTCCCTCACACTTTGTTTTTAAATTTATTTACACTAATAAAATCTAATCAAGGCGTGGCGTGACAATATGCCACAAGCAAATGAAATAGCAGGTGATGATTAGCTTGGTGTTTCTGCAACTTCCGGAACTTTAATTAGCACAGGTGGGTCTCATGTGTGTATATGACGTATAAAACTTTTAGTGTGTTTATTTTAGTGTTTAAACTTGCTGTTAATTTTTAAACTTCTGCATAAAGAGCTTGGAGTACGAACAACGCATCATCATGACAAGGCCCAGTGAAAAAAATGGAGTTTTCTTAATCCGGAACACAAAATTTGCATTCAATGGAGTGTGTGTATCATCAACCTTTGCATTTTTCATTATTGCCTAAAGGTAACTTTTATTTTATGCAGTATTGAAAACAAAGCCTCATATTTTTGTGTCTACGAAATGATTGTTTTCATACGACTTCCTTTCTTTGGTAAAGAATACTCATGCAAAATTATTAAATCACTTGCACTGCAGCTTTTTGCAGGTTTAATGAGTGCTTTTCTGCCGAGTTTGGTCAGTTAGGGACATTAAAGTGTTAGAAGGATGCAGGAACACTTTTAATGAAATAAAATAAATACATTGTTGATTAAATAAGAATGACGAAGTTAACGATTTAAAAGGTTTTGAGTGTGTGTTTTGTTGTGACAAGCTAATAATCCTTAATCAATCATTTCATACGTACATCAAAAGGATCCTGGGTCTGTGATGCAATATTTCGATTCACGGATGTAAAACTACATTGTATATGAATGTGATATGCATAATACTGACTGAATAAAATTCAAAAGAAGATGCTTCAACACATTTTTTTTACAAAGACTTCAATTACTGGTAATGGCTCTCTGTCTAAATTGAAATCTACAGGAAGGAACAACGCAAATGTCTGAAATGTAGGAAGTTGATAATTTTTTGAAGCAAAAAGGGTGCAAAAAGCAGAGTACAATCATAACTTGACATTAAAAGGGAGTTAATAAGCTTAATTTAAATGCTTAATTGTTGGGCACACATATATACATTCTTGCTCAAGACGGACTAAGAAAATGGCTTGTAGTAGGAGAAGACGTTCAAATTTTAATAATTACTAACGCCATGTTCAAGTGCCTATAGGGTGTATGTGCACTTATACTTGTAAAGATTTTTGAGCTGGTTATAGTGGTTGGATTGGATGACGATGGTGACCTTGTGTCAACGGAGAACGTCTCTCATCAAATTCTCTTTTATCGTGTTGACCATTGGATACAGAAAGCATTATATATGTTGTGTACGTGCCTATGCAAACCGGTTATATATTTTAGTTCCTCATCAGTATCATCATACGCATCATCATATTTATCATTGCAAGCGTGAGTCAATCAAGCGTTAAAATCACAATTCTTCAAATTCAACAAACAAGACGAGACAAACAAACAAAATAATAGTCCAGAAACGCAAATAAAAATGCCGTCTTCTTTTTGATGCCATATTAATGACAAATAAGAAGTCATTGCTAACTGTGTTAATGGCTGCTTTGTGATTTTTGATTAATAATGAAAGATGATTTATGCTGCATGAACAAATATGACGCAAAAAGTGTGTTCATATTCTAGAAATTTTCTTATGAAGATGCTACAACATCGCCGGAACCAGAAGTACTATCGGAATTGACTATTTCACTGGAATCTACCTATATGCCAATTGTTGGTAATGTTGTTGGATTAGATCATACCTACCAGTTTTCATTTCGTTGTATGACGGAAAGGATGACAATGTACTTTGTGCATACGCACAAAACTTGTTAGCTCCTAAACATCCCATTGACCTTCAACTATTTGGATATTGCCTTAATTCATTTACATCCGGATTAGCCCAACATTATGTTGGAAGTGCTGTTGCTGTTAGGACGAAAACATCTTCCTGTCTTAAAAAAACAAAACTGTTTTTGAGTGGGCAGTAAGGATAATTTCTTGTGACAGGTGTGCAGTGCAAACGTCCAGCGTATCGTTTCATTCATTGTTGTTTTATATTGGTTTTGCATGCCGATGCATCATTGGCAGAGCACAAGCATAAGTATTGAATTGTTGAGGCATAAATATATGGTGTGTACAAAATAGCGACTGAATCGCTATTATACTAATAATTATTTTAATTATCCCTTTTAGCTTCTCGAAAGGAAACAATATTACAGAGATTTGACTGATGAATGATGAATGCACTCGTATTTATTTACATATCAGGTATACAAACCTATATTAAATTACTGTTGCATATCCATTGTACTCACCACGGATCTAGATCATGTCTGGCTACTTACAAATACAACTATAAAGGACCTGGAGCAAAGTCTGTGCACAATTGTTCGCATTAAGATATAAAATTGCTCGCAAACAATGGATCTTGACAGCATTGAGGTATCACTAAAATTACAGAAATAAAAATGGCCATGAACTTGCTATAAAATATATCAAGATGCTTTGCCAATGGATGTTATGAAGGAACGATGAATGCATATAAAAGTAAAGTGGATTTTCGCCAGGAAGGAAGTGAGTCACTTGAGTAATAGCTGGTATAGTAATAGAATTTCGGTCGACGTCAAATATTACAGAGATTCTTTTCCACCTGTCAAAGGATATCTCTTCGCAGATATAATATATTTTGCAAGATGAAAGATATTATTAGCAACCTTTCGAGTTCACAAATTTTATGATCTCTTTGAACTTGAAGCATACAAAAAATTATGTTGATCCATTGTGTAAAACAAAATATGCTTATTAGGAACTGAGTGGAATAAGCCAATTAACTCACCATTTTTGATATGCCTCAACCATTTTACTTTTAAAAGATGACGTCTACGTGCGAGGGGAAAGGGTTTGTTTGAGCCATACAAACTGAAAAGCAATGGTTTATTTGTATCTTTTCTGCGATTTCACTACACACATGTACTGAAATAGATTGTGTGGCCACATCTTGAAAAGGAAGTGACCTGATGTACTTGTACTTGACAGAGAAATAATTGTTTTCGATAAGCCATGCTTGCAAGCATGCTACACGGATATAAGTATTTCCACTGCACTTGCATTTTTTGCTTGATGAAAAAATGGATTGCTTAAGATGATGAAGACGGATGCGTAATACTTTATTCAATCAGGCATTTTATAAGCTTGTCAGTGTAAGACAAGTGTGAGGTCATTTTCAACGACATAAACGTCAAGTGCGTAAGCGAAATGCTGTTTGAACATAGCATTCAAGAGCAAGTTTTCATGCGTACTTCAAGATTTATCAATTAAACGGTCAGCTCAATGTGAGTTATTATGATGAGGACTAGAGTGATTTGATCTGGTAATAAGGTTACACTGTAAGATTATTTTGGATTGTTGTGGGCTCATGTCAAGTGTGGGTAGTAGCAGTGTGTCTACTTCCTGATTATGTCACTCAAAAATCGTTAGGCGACGAAGATGGATGAAGATAGGAGGGAAAGGGATGGGTAGTTGTAAGCTTGTAAGTCATTTTTCATTTAACCAAATTCTTGCATTTTTAGTGGGCGCGAAAGTGCGAAGTGCAATCTGTGGTCAGAGAAGGCACTTGATTTTGTAAGCACTCTACTAGAAGGGTTCAATAGAGTGTAGAGATAAATGGCCATAATTATCAAATGGGTGTAATCTCCTTTGCCAAGATGAATTTGGACGAAATGTAAATCAGGCGAAACGTGCGTTGCATAATAATATAAAGTGTAAAGGAAGCAGGAAACAAAAGCTTCCATTGTGGCAAATGTATTGCATATTATAACTGGCAGGCCAGAAACATTTAGCCGGCTAAAAGGTCCATTAGTATGCAAATGAGATTTGTGATTACTCTGCTAGCTAAATTAGAGCTTATTGGAAAACATTTATTGACAGTGTAGCTCAGACTGTGCAACCAAAGACATGTTTCTATTGCCACTACTTCTATATTGCTTTTCTACACGACTAATCGTAAGTAAAATGGACCATTATATTGCATTTCATGAGTCGAAAGTCTCGAACTCCAAAGCAG
>JAHZNA010004362.1:0-26592 GCA_027743935.1 Sinodicranocentrus sp. ZH6
TTCCATTTATGTAATTATGCCCCACATTCTGAAAAGAAGGAATGAATTTTTTTCTTCAGGTATTTTGAAATCCCTCCTTACGTTCAAAACTACATTACTGGAAAGAGGTGTGCATAAAAGATGTAGCATTATCTGCTAAACTACGACAGAATAATATGAATGGGTAGTAGCTATATGAGACCTCAATATCCAATATCAAATGTCAACGGAGAGCACAAGTCATGGAAAGATTGACTGACATCGATGTGGTGACATGATCGACTAATTTAAATGCAAATTTAAACTTGCAGGACAAATGACGAGTAAGAATTTGAAATAGAAAAGCATCGGCTCATACTATTTATTGCGTGTTGTGAGATGATGATGAAGTTGTCATCATTGTGCATAGAACAGAGTACAGAAAAAAAACAAGATCACAGTCTTCAACAGAAAAAGATTACCAGTCACAAAAACGACTTTCGTCGGGTGACTAGGTCATTCAGTATTCTTGTTAAAATTTAAAATCGTTTATGGCGTTTAACCGATGATTCCAGCTCCTCCAAGTCCCAAACCAAGACCAGCACCTCCAAGACCCAAACCAAGACCAGCACCTCCGATCCCCAAACCAAGACCAGCACCTCCAAGTCCCAAACCAAGACCAGCACCTCCAAGTCCCAAACCAAGACCAGCACCGCGGATACCTCCAAGACCTACACCTCCAATCCCCAAACCAAGTCCAGAAACTCCTAATCCTCCGACAACGGATCTAGCTCCAAGGCCAAGACCAAGATTTCCAACTCCCAAACCAAGACCTCGTCCGTGACCGATGGCTGGGTGTCCAGCGACTCCGCTGTTGATGACTTGAGCTTCAAGACCACGACCAACGTCTTGGTAGATGACGGTACGGACGACACCATCGGGTTGAACTAAGCTGTAAGATCCCTTGGTAACTCCTCCATCTCGGATTTCGTTGGCGCTCTTTTGGTCTCCGGTGAGTTTGTCGGAAACTCCATAGCTGTATTTGTAGGCTGGGTAGGCCTGTTGCAATAATTTCAAAATAATATATGTTAAATATTATAACACCAAAGACTAAAATATTACCGTAATTTAACAACTTACATGGATATCGTTAGCTACGACAGGGCTGGCGGTGGCGGTAGCCACAACAGCGGCAAAGGCAAATAAAATGGTGGCGGAGTGCATGATTGCAGTTTATTGAAGAGATGATTAGTAAGGAAAGAGGAGTTGATGACTGAATGATGTTTCTGTGGCGTTTTGGGATTTTATAGTCATTTTTAGCTAAATATTTTAGCTTGCAATATGCAAAATGTTTTGCAAACGGAAATATCACGCTCTTCCCTCGTGTTTATGTGGATCATGTAGTTAAAAATGATACTTAATATATGATATGGTATTTTGTACTGTTTAAAGACCCACCGATAAGCACATTGACCTATCCATATATCGTACAAATTAAGGTTGCTCTTGATAAGTCCCTTCTTGGACAGTGTCAATTTTGTACTATTATTGCATCAGATAAACAAGCCAGACTTTGTTAATAAGAATATTGCTATATTTATGCGTGCGTGTTCATATAAATAGGATTTTTTTCAGCTTATAAGCACAAATCAACATCCTCATGTGATATTCACGTGAACACCAGTTTTGCAAACATTCAATATAAATACCACAATGCTAAATTAATTACTGCAAATTCTATATTTAAGATGCTAATATGTTACTCATATTATTAGATATTAAGAAGGGAGTAATTGTAAATATACCTGAAGAAAAAAATTCGTTTGTTTGCATTGCAAGCCACATTTATATGTTCAGGTTCAGACTCACTCATAATATAAATCTTAGAGCAAGCTCTATATAGGCACAGAATATATAGCAGTTTCACGAATGGATCACTGATGCGGAACTTTGCAAACTCAATAGCATTGCAATATATTACATGCATTCCTAACTTAACAGAGAGATGTCTTAGAGATGAAATTGTGAAATGCATACTTTCCCATGGGATAAATCCAAAATTAACTAACAATGATGGTAAAAGTCCTCTCCAAGTGGGAATTTTCCCGATGTCATTACATCTGATTTAATTAATTATTTTTTATGGGAAAATGTACTTGGAAAATCGTGATGTGAACATATTTACAAAATTTGTTTGTTGCTACGTTTAATCTTCCATGCCATTCAGAGTAGTCTCTTATCTTCTCGACAAAATGAACAGATATTAACTCCAAAAACAAAAGAGAAGGGAGAGTCATTACTCAACCTGGTAGCAAAAGCAGGATGTTTGGACACCGAAAGATTCCTCATAGATTTAAATCTCTGTTCAATAAATCTGGTTAGACAAAGTGGAGCTCGCAAATATTAATCACACTTAAATCTCACTTCAACTAGAGGTGAGGTGAGGTTAAGATTGCTTATCAAATCACAAAACGACCCTTGAAAACACCAATTTGAAGTAAGAAAAGGTATCAAAGCTTAAGAGATAAATTTAGGTCATTCGAGAAAGTTTATCAAGAATATAAAATATTCCAATAAAATCCCCCTTGTCATCATTCTTTTGTGTAATTACGAGAAAAACATTGTTTAAAAACTAGTTAGAAACCCTTCTTAACCAAGTTTTCATCTTGCCTGATTTCCGCAATCTACGACGACGTCGCGTTTCTACGACGAGCCTGTCAATTGTGCATAATATATTCTCAAGGACCAGCTCTGTATTTCCCATACTATCAATTTAGCTTCTTAAGTTTGGCAATAGAAATGGTTTATTTGATTCAAGAATTTAATTTTCGAAACTCTGATTCTATACGTAGCCAATACAGGTGTTTAACTATGTAAGCTAATGTTAAAATATGAAAATTTCACCGATTTAAGAAGTTAAATTTAGAATAATTCTGGATATTTAGATTGTGCATGGGATTTAGTCTTTCATCCTTGTTGGAAATAATCTACTATTTTAGCTTCCGCAAATAAGGATGAGTGGTGGGGTCATAGAGATAAATAAGATCATCCAGAGACAGACAACTAATAGTAAGCTGGAAATGGATACACTTGTTTAGAGGAATGGAAATCTCAATATCCTTAAAAAGGGTTGAAACCCATGCTTATGGTAAAATTGGAAAAACGGAGTTTCAAACTTGGCTCGAAAAATAAATGAATTCCACAAAGAGCATGACGTTGTGTTTTATAAGAAAGATAGTTTGATGTCTTTATCCATAATATAAAGTTTCTCAAGATATAAATTCCATAGACAAATATAATAAGAGTACACAGTGTAATACTACATATATTATGATCTTTACGGGAACTATTCCACCTTGGTTTTTCTTTTTACAATTTAAACGTACATATTTGACGAAACTCACTGTAACTACATCTAATACACTACTGAATATCTCCAAGAAAAGTATGAACACACTAAAAGCCAACATTCCAATGCAGAATACAGCAACTAAAAAGAAATCCCTTTTTCTTATAGAATCATCAACAAGCTTATCCCTCTCCAGAGAACTTAAACTTTTACTACTTCGTAAAACCCCCCAGTTCACCCATTTATTCCAAATATGTTGAAGCCCCGCACTGTGTATCCGTCTTATGGACTCCGTCAGCCAAACCATGTTTGTCAAGTATCCATGCCAATGTATGTAAGACGGGTTTAGCTCTGGCTTCACTTTGTGACATTTCATGTTTTCCTTTCCCCAGTCTTTTGCATAGCGTTCCACGCGGTGGCGATAATTGTCCGCTTCTTGAGCCTTAGACATTTTAGCGTATTTAACCACATCAGATTTATTCAGAAGATATTTTGCCAAAGTGACGGTTTTATATCTATTTTTCGATTCGATATTGTAAAAACTGTCATTAAAGTATTGAAGTATATTTTTCTCTTTAAACTCCTTTTTATATGATTCATGTAAGTGGGGGCTAACACCCAATATCTTGTAGTTTGCTTGAAGAAGCTGTTTCAAATCAAGATAAGGGTAAGTGGGAGGAGCTGCTATGATTAAACTTGTTATCACATTGCCATAAAGGCACATTCCAAATCCTCCAATAATCCCCACCAGCATGTAACCCCTTTTGGGATACTCATACTGTCCTAAGAGACAAGATAGTAGGTGGAAAGAAGCAGTTAGCAAACTTTCTCCATGACAATTCCTTGATGTCCAGAGAACAATCAAAACAAACGTTGCAAAAATCAGAAGCCACACTTCCGGATCAAACCCGGCTATCCACAGCTCGCTCCTGAAAAATCCTCCAGAGTCTGTCTGACCTTCTGCACAGTAAATGGCGACCCATGAAGTAAATTCAATGGGAATATGGATAGGTGAAACTTTTACAACTTGCTCAAGCTCTTCAGAAATAATAGTAATGTAGGATTTTCCGGACCTTAAGTATTGTGTGTTGAGAGGAAGGCCTTGCAAATTGGGGTCCTCTTGGGGTAGGTACATGAATAAAGTTAAATTATGCACTTTGGAAAGTATCAGGGTTGTCATGACGTCATAGGCACAGAATGGGCGTAAATTGTGAACAAGTTTCAAGCACCAGTACAGCCGACCTTTAGCACTATGGAGATACATGAAACGGTCATGAATATAAGCAACCAAAGGGCGACCATATGCATTCCTAAATATGTTTCGGTGAAAGGCTAAAGGATTGTTTTGCAATGAGGTAGAGCCGTTGAAACCGTTGCGAATAATTGTATAGATGAACCCTGGCATGGTTTTTTGATAAGTGATGATGACCTTCAAAGCTGGATAGTTGGCGTTTTGTGAGTTCATGCTAAAATCAAATTGAATCTTGGAAAGGAACACAAAGGCTGAAGATGGGAGTAGAGCTGAATCTTCAAAAATCCTAAAAATACTATTACTGGTTTTATTAGTGTCGAAAGTGATATGAGAGAGGATGATGTCAGTGCTTTTGGAATATTTTATTAACTGTAACTTTCTAGAGACGGGGGGCAAGTTGGCAAAAGTAGAGTTCTCCAGGTTTTCAAAAATCATGACTTTAAATTCTTCCGAATCCCTTGCACTGACCTTATTATCACAAATTAGAAATTGTTTCATGTTGATAAGGTAAAATGTGTAGGTATGAGGGAAATTCAAAACGTCTTGGAATAATGCTCCAGCGGTGTCCTTTATTACTTGAAAGTGGCAAGAAGATACAAGGCAGAAATAATGGGAAATAAAAAATACGAAAACTTTGTAAAAATGTTTCGACATGGTGAATATCGCTTAAAGTAGTTTATTCTTTTGATATTGGTGAAAGTTGGTGGTACAATGTGGTTTAAAGGGGGAAAGCAGAAGAGTGCTAAGAGGAAATGAGATTTGATATCTTAAACTCATCAAAAAGAACTATCTGAAAGTCCAATTAAATTACTGGTCAGGCCAGAATATGTATCTAGTTTATCAATTACAAAAGAAGGCCAGAAAAACAATTGTTAAAAGCATGAGGTGTCAGTTTAAGCTTCAGCGTTTGGTATCGTTGGACTTCAATCTTTTTAGTATCCTATTGTGATGAAACCGATAGTGAAAATCAATTATTTTAAGAGAAAAATCAAATATGGACAAGAACTAATTTCAATTTTTTGATGTATTAAATTAAAAAAATAATCAATATGCTCACATTGAAGGGTGTTTGTGTGAAACTAAATAACCCAGTTTAAAGTTTTCTTTGTAATTTCATTTCTTCAATCTAAATCATACAATTAGAAAAGTATAAGATGTTTTCATTAATTTCAACCTGTGTTTTAAGAAGTCAGGCGAGGAACACCAGATTTACAACCAAAATTGGAGACAATATTCAAAATAGATACATATATCGTTTCATTTAAGAAGATGCAAATAATGAGAATCGCCAATTTGTAAAAATAAAATTGTTAGCTAAACAAAAGTTTCTTTGCTACAAACAATCAAATAGGTATGCCCTTTTTGACAAATCCCCTGAAAGTAAAGACTGGACGAGAAGCCAATTAATCCAAGAAATAATTAACCCTTTTGGTCATTTTCGGTTAACCATGCCATATGTAATTAAAATGTAGAATTACTTGCGTGACAATTTTAAATATAAAAACAAACTAGGCTCTTCTTTTCTCTTCGGCTTGGATAAGTATTAGCTTTTAAATTGGAATTGGATTACAGTTGACAGTCCATTACGATACAACTTGGCTTGGCGACATCTATATCGATAATCATTGTCATTGGCTCTCCAAGCTAAAAGGGGCGGAGCTAAATACCCATACAATAAGCTCCTTATCTTAAGCTTTGAAAGCGAATGAACATGTTTCCTCTCGGCGATATCGCTAAGCCAAGTTGGATAGCGACCAACTGTAAAAACAAAGTATTGATTACAAAGAACATACATGAAAATATCATAACTATGTACGTACAATGAGGAATAAGTACTTTTATTTTTATTCCTCTTAGTCATATTCCACATTGTCTTGAAGTTAGAAGCTTCCGCTAAGAGCAATTTTGATATTGCAAACCTCATAAAGGATGTCAGATGATTTCCGTAGTTCGCCAAAATTTCCTTTTGCCAGCTCCACCCAAAATAGGAATTATAGAAGCTCAGCAAGCTGGCAATGGAAGGATTTCTCGGAGGATAATCTCGTCAAAGAATATTTGCAAGATACTGGGCTACACGGTTTTCAATATATTGGTCAGAAAGGACGACACTTTTGTGAACGGTATTTTCCTAAATAAAATAAATATTATTGAAATAAAATAAATCTAATGTACTTTTTTACGTGAAAAGGATATTTTGGATTTTGGCAATCCTCACATCAGTTACTGGAGGGGTTGTCCTAATTTACAAAATGTGGACAGGATTCTTGAACATGCCGATCATGACCGTGTTCAGCTCACAAGAGAAACTAGTCCACGAAATCCCTTTTCCATCAGTAACCATTTGCAATGTTAATAGCATGCAGAAATCAAAAGTGGAGGAGTATCTGAGGTAAAAGTAAACCTTTCTTTTTAGATTTAATTATTTTAAAAAAATATTTACTGCGTCATCAGAAAGGTGACAGGAGGGAAGGCCACCAATCAAACTGAGGTTTTGCAGGCCTATGCAGCCCTTGCAGATTACCAGCAAGTTTGTTATTCATCGCTATCCGTGCTGGAGAAAGTGCTATGGGTAAAGAGTGGCAAATTTTCTAAAATAATCCGAATGCCAATGAAAATCCAAGAGGAATTGGATAGGTTGGAAAGCGATTATAGAAAGTATAGAGATCGTCAACACATTGATCAGGTGTGGAATATTGTGAATACAGTGAATATTGCTAAAATCTCATGTAAAGAAAATGTGAACATTAACATTGTCAGATATTTTACAGATGTCGCAATCCTGTGAAGAAATGATTTTGTTTTGTGTATTGAGGTCTAAGGTTCAAAATTGCAGCGAGCTATTTAAAAAGGTTCCTACAGACTTTGGCTTCTGCTGCACTTTCAACACTATCCCGATAAACATTCTCAAAAAACCTGAGTAAGTTGTTAAGCACTAATTAAAATTACTTGACTCTTTGAATGTTAATTTAATCTGTAAAATCATTTTTAGAAATGCGGAAGCTGAGGAGGAACACGTTAGCAGTGACTGGGAAAGCATAAATAATGAAAACTTAATATCCTCGTCTGAAAAGGTAGACGCAGGGGGGTTCCCATTGCGACAAATGTTTGCCGGTCGAACTGCAGGATTATCCTTTGTCGTAAATCCAAAGTTGAAAGAGTACACGTGCACGAAGATGGGTAATTACGATTTACAATTTAATATCTATATATATTTGGAATCTTGTGATAAAAATATAAAGTATTTTGGTCTTCACAGATTCTAACGGCTTCCTGGTATCTTTGGCTGAAAACTCAATTCGCTGTAAAATTAAAATTTAATAATAAAACAATTATTAATTAATTTTTTTTTCAGCTTTCACTAAATCGGCCATTAGACTATCCCAGTATGAGTGTGTCAAATCAACTAGTTATTCCTGTGGATTCTGAAGTTGTGATTGGCGTCCGCCCTGAAATCATCGTCCCGGATTTGTCAATGGACAAATTTAATGTTGTAAGTGAAATGTTGGACAATAAAAAAAACTTTTGTTGGTAATAAATAAGTTCTCTAATTGTGATCAGGATGTGCGTGGTTGCTACTTGACAAATGAATTTGGTCTCAAGTATTTCACAAAATATACACAACTCAACTGCTTTATGGAATGTGTTTCCAACCTAACCATGAGCTCATGCGGATGCGTGCATTATTTCATGCCAAGTGAGGAAAAAATAATTTCAAATAGGAATAAAATAAGTGTTACAATAGTTCCTTAGGTTAAAAACGTTTTTGATTTGCAGATGGAGCTAATCACAAATTATGTACAACTTATGATGACATGATTTGTATAACAAAACGTTCAGGTAAGTATTCCAACGTGAAAAAATAATTGAGATTATTCTGTTAATAGTTTGGACTGCTGAAGTTCTATATTTATTTTAGCCGACTATGCATCCCATTCAGTTTCAAAATTTTGCCCATTGTGCTTGCCCACATGTACGAAGATCAATTACTATCCGGAAATCTCAAGTTTCAAAATTAACCAGGAGCGATTAGCTGTGTTCAAGGAAGATTTAACAGAGCTGTATATTATATTAAGCTTATTATAATGTTGGGTTAATATATTATATTATATTAACCCAACCGTAAGAGTTTTAACTACTGCTGCTATAATTATTTGATTGCAAAACTTCGCTAATTTCAGCAATTCCACGAGTAACGTTTCAATTGTCCACGTATTCTTAAGTATTGGCTCGGTATTTCCAATGTTGAGGAAGGAAGTTTACACCACCATCGATTTAGTTTGTAAGTTTAATATTAAAAATAATGGTTAAGCTTGACCAAATAAATTTATTTGGCTTCTAATGTTATTTTGCTCACAGCTAACGCAGGTGGTCTACTTGGTAAGTTTTTGTCAAGGGATTTTAAAGAGAAATGTTGAAAAGATGGATTATAAATAATTTACTATTAATCGGGTTTTCTAGGATTGTGCATGGGATTCAGTATTTTATCCCTTTTAGAAATATTCTACTATTTCAGTCTCCGTATAGTATGCACATTTTACAAAAGGAAAAATGAATCTGGAATGGGGATGTCAGCTCATGGGAAGATGAACGAGATTTTCCGAGTGCAGAGAAGTCAGACGGAAATAAATAAGGTATTTGAAGGGACAAGAAGCTCAAACAAAGTTTTAGCAATTGTTGAAAACGAGGGTGAAAGTAAATTATCCAAAGTGAGGTTGAGAAATTGGTATGAACAATAGTTTTACGCAAACACTCTATATTATTGTTTGGCTTGAGCAAATATGTTTTTTGTTTATTAATAAATACCATTGAATAAAAAATTGTTTGCTGATGTAATCCAAATAAGATGCGTATAGTTTGAAAATAACGGTGCGAAGCAATCGAGCGAGTATGTAAAGGCGAAAGTTTACTCTTAAAATAATAATCCGAAGAGAACGTTGAGAATCTGATTAATGTAAGAAGTAAGAATCATTGTCCATGTAGTTTGGATTAACTTTACTCGTGCCTGTTATAAAGTTTACTAGAAGGCCGGCTGCGTCCTGAGAACACAAACAAAACAAGAAACATAGAATAAAAAATTGAGCCTCGAAATATTGGTTTTTGTACCCTCTACCTTAGATCAGATTATTCATAAATAGCAATGAATTAAATGTAGAATTTTGTGCCCAAACCCAACCCCTTAACATTTTTAATTACTAACGAATCACAATATTTGTTTTTGTGCACATATATACCCTTTTTTACATCTCGGGACAGCTGGCGCAAAAACAACGGATTACTGGAACACGTCCAGGTCTCTCCTGAAACTCACACAGTCTTTCACAGTCCAGGGAAGCGAACTGGTTCTCTTCAATATCACTCACAATCAATTTGTATTTAAAGTTCAAACCATTCGAATTCTCGAATCTTGGTAACCAAACTTTAAATCTCAACATTTCGAAAGAAAAACGAATCGAATCCGGAATACTTTACTCATATCTTGTTTTCTTATCATCCTGGGTTAGTGAGAATAATAAGTGCGGATTATTCGAATACACGCGATTTTTACTATTTACGTATCACTCGTAACACTCACACACTCACCGACAAACACGTGCAATATATTGTAGCACTAAAGATAATATGTAATATATTTGCGTGACAAATTCCTAAATACGGAGAATATTAATTTCCTGTTGAGATCGACGATTATTTTTTTGGGGATCGTATCGTATTGGTTGCTTGAGAAAACTACTGCTTATTGCTCTGATTCTGGCTAGCAAGTTATACTACATACATATTAGACATGGATTAAGACAAATTTTCTGAAAATTGCATGGATATGATATTATTGGTTCCCTATGTGACAAAAATTGATGGGAGATGTCCATTCGTGTGTATTGGTTACTTTTTACAGCTGTTTGCTGTCGTGTATGCACAATTGGAAAAACGGATATCACCATCGCGTATTTCAAATTTTATAAAACTTTTGTCTCGATTGATTCCAACTCGAGCGTGTACGTAACATTACTTGTTAGTTATTAGTAAGTAGAACAAGACATTATTGTTCGACTGTGCTGTCGATAACAACGTTTTCATCCCATTCCACATTATATTGAAGTTTGCAGTCTTGGCAAGATCATAATAGCCAGCTTTAACTCCAAGTAATTGTATGTCAGGTCGTCAGGTGGTTTTCGTAATTTGCTAATTTACAACAATTTGCATATTTTCATGTGAATAAGATTTCCAAATTTTCTTTTAGTCAAATTCCAAATTGAATAAGTGTTCTTGCTCCATGTACATATTCATCTTCATCTAAATATTTTTTTATAAAATATCCTACATAAAAGTACAGCGAACATTTTTCGCAAAATAAATTTATAGAACAACACCTCAAGCTTTATTAGGCAGGCAGGTACGTATTATAAATCGACCGCCGTTACAAAGAAGACTTGATGGAAACCCAATTAGTATTTTTTAAAAAATCAATTCTTAGCAATTTAGGTTAAGCACAAACTTATACATACAAAGTAAGGCATGCATACATAAGTACCTTTTCCTGTTATGCTTGGAAATTTCTAATTAGAATGGATTAATTGCTTTGACAAATCCATTGCTTACTGCTTTGACTACGTGTCTCATTAAAACGAACATAGGTACAATCTCGTGTCGCATTTATACAATGTGGACTAAATAAGCTTTATCCTCCTTTATCCCCATTACACATTGTCTTAAAGGGAGCACCTTTTGCAAGACCAACACTTTTTCAGGCTCCATTAAGTAAGTTATTAAGTATGTCTGGTGGTTTTCACACATCAAAATTTCCTTTTCCCTCATTCCACCAAAATGTCAACTTTAAAAACTCAGCAGACTGGGAATGGAAGGATTTCTCTGAGCAGAATGTCTTCAGTGAATATTTTCAAGATACAGGGCTCCATGGTTGTGCTTATATTGGACAAAAAGGACGACACCTTTGCGAACGGTATGTAATCAAAATCCAACCTAGATTTTAAACAAAGTAAAATTTAATACTTTCAGAGCGTCACATAATATATTCATATATGTTTATGCAAATAGGATATTTTGGATCCTGGCAACCCTCACAGCAGTGGCAGGAGCAGCTGTGCTGATTTACAAAATGTGGAATGGATTCCTGAACATGCCAATTATTACAGTGTTCAGCTCTGAAGAGAAAGAAATCCACGAGCTTTCTTTCCCATCTGTTACCATTTGCAATGTGAATAGTATGCAGAGGTCGAAAGTGGAGAATTTTATCAGGTAAAAGTAACAATGTTTGAAAAGTAGTGCCTGCTCACTCATTTGAATTTAAACTTGAATTTAGAAAGGTAACAAAGGATTCAAAAGCGGATGCTGTCAACGACACTGAGATTTTGCAAGCCTATGCAGCTCTCGCAGACTATCAGCAAGTTTGTCACACGATGCTCACCGTGTTGGAAAGGCTTTCGTTGGAAAAGAGTGGAAAAACATTTTTCAAAATGGCAGACCACATCGAAGCAGAGTTGAAGGCCCGGGAAAGCGAATATAAAAAGTACAGAAAGGGTAAAAATGGTTATGAGGTGTGCAATTTTTTAGTCAACTCTTTCCCCATGGTTGCCAATCCTGAATACAGATATTTACATTTTGTTGACATTTTCACAGATGTCGCAATCCTGTGAAGAGATGATTATATTTTGTCTACTCAGGAATACCGTGAGGAATTGTGGTGAGCTATTTAAAAGGATTCCCACGGACTTTGGCTTTTGCTGCACTTTCAACACAATCCCGTTATCCTTTCTGACAAGATCTGAGTACGTCTGATAAATTGAGTAACAGCTTAAACGACAATTAAATCTCAATTTTTAAATCCTTTCAGAAATTCCCAACTCGAGAACGAACCTTTGAGCAACAACTGGAAAAATATAAATGACGACACCTTAATCTCTCCTGGAGAAGTAGAGGGTTTCCCATTTAAACAAATGTATGCTGGTCGACAAGCCGGATTATCATTCATTGTAAATCCTCAGTTGAAGGAGTACACTTGCAAAAAGTTGGGTAATTGAAAATGAATAAAAATATGCAGAGTTAACTTGTCAAATAAAAAAATGAACTATAAAATTACTTTAATTTTGATTCACACAGATTCCAGTGGATTTCTGGTATTCATCGCTAAAATCTAGATTTTTCTGTGGGTCCAATATTTAGAAAAAATTGTGTGTATTGAATGTTTTTTTCAGCTTTCTCTAAATCGTCCACTCGACTACCCCAGTATGGGCTCGTCTAATTTGATAGCAGTCCCTGTCGATTCAGAGGTTATAATTGGCATCCGCCCGGAAGTCATCATGCCGGATTCATCTGTGGACAAATTTAAGCCTGTAAGCTAAAAAAAGAAATTCTTGCATTTGTATTTGTATTCTTGTGTCGTATTCCTTTTTCAGACTGACCGAAGTTGCTACCTTTCAAATGAATTTAGTCTCAAGTATTTCACAAAATATACACAACGGAACTGTTTCACAGAGTGTGTTGCCAATGTCACCATGAATTTATGCGGATGTGTGTACTATCTCAATTTGAGTAAGCATATAATGATCAAATGATCAATATCAAGCCTTGAGATTTGTAACAGTTTAAATTGACTTTATTGTTTACAGATGGAACGAATCTTAAAATTTGCACAAGTTCTAAAGAAGTTGCTTGCATGACAAAATTTTCAAGTAGGTCTTTCACTGATATGCATTTAGTATTTAATTTGTGGTCTTGTCGATTTTTTTAAACAGGGGGTTTTTATTTTATTAGAGGAACTTCCTACCAATCCACCTCATCAGATATGCCCATTATGTTTGCATGCATGTACGAAAATCAGATACTTTCCGGAAACTTCGATATTGAAGCTGGACCAAGAAAATTTTGACATGCTAATAGAAAATGTGCCAGAGCTGTATGAGGACATTTATGAATTGTTGAATTATTAATTTAGGATATAATTGATGTGAAAATGGTAGTTTCTGATAATTTACAGGAATTCGACGAATAATGTGTCAATCGTGCATTTATTCTTAAGCACTGGATCTACGTTTCCTATGATGAGGAAGGAAGTTTACTCAACTATCGACTTAATTTGTGAGTTTAAATTGAAAATAGTTAAGTTTGGAAAGTAGTAAATAAATTTACTTTTAATTTTTTCCACAGCCAACGCAGGTGGTCTACTTGGTAAGTATTTGATGGAATGATTTGTCCTTCAAATTTCAAATTCAAATAATTCGAATATGGGATGAATATTTAATTGGGAATTTCAGGATTGTGCATGGGATTCAGTCTGCTATCCCTTCTGGAAATAGTCTACTACTTCAGCATTCGCGTGTTCTGGAATTACTACAAGAAAAAACGTGTACCAACACGGATCCTAGATGAAGGAAAAGCTGTAAATGAGGGATTTAATGAGGAGAAAGCTCAGTTGTTTCTGATGTCAAATATTCCGAAAAAGGATTTCAAAATCATTCGGCGTGATAGAGGTAGTAAATTTGGGAGGAATGGATTGGCTACTTGTTACCAACCATAACTATAAAAAGAAGTAACAGTTTTGCGAGTTACAGAAGCATGAAGAAGCAATCAAAGTGAAACTTATCAATGGTTAGGCGTCTATTATTATTAGATTTCTAGATTTAACCAGATCATATACCTATCCCAAGCATTGAATTATTTTTTTCTGAAAAATCAGGAATTGAACTTGAATCATATTGAATGCATATAGATCAGAGTATCAGATGGGCTAACTTGATGTTCACTGGATTTAGCCAGTTCAAGTAGCAAGCAAAATTGGTTGAACTTTCTGGAATTGTTGTTTTGCGCTATTGTGTGAATTCCTTTCTTTTCTTTGTATTCTTTAGCATTGAGTGTGAGAGGATAAAAATTTCTGTGCACACGTTTCTCTTTAGACATTCACCAAGCTACTTCATGCACGTAAGTATCTCTTGTACTAAAACTTGTATTCAAAAACTTGAACCTTAAGAAAATAATATTTGTAATAATAACTGTTGCAATAATAACTTCATTACTTATTGTCGGTGTGTTTTGTTAGTTGAGTTGAGTTCAGTCATTCAGGGACATGCTTCACTCATTTGACAAGGAAGAATTCAATGGAATTCGTTTAACTTTGTCTCGTGACTGAGGACATTCTAGTTTATTAATTCATTACGAATCAATCTGAATCTCATCAGTATTTTCATCGTCACTAAAAAAAATCAGGTCACAGTGTCAACATGGTTCTTTAGCTGGAGGCATTGAAGAGTTTTGTCAAATGTTCTTTGTTCAGACAAAGATAAGCCTTGAACTTGTAAAAAATCGATTCAACAATTTGTGTTTGAGCTGTCACGCCATTAAAATTGCCTCCGTGAAAGTGGAGGCATAATATCATGCTGCAAAAAGTAAGAGTTTGATGATTTTGACGTGTTCACACGTCCAGCATGCGGCATCCACAAATAGTTGCTTTATTTATGGGGGAAGGGAATACTACACACTAGTGCATGAAAAGTTTTTTAAATTCGTGTAATTTGTCCAGGGCTGAGAAGAATAATTATTTCACTATTGTCGCTTTTCTCAATATCTTATTGTATGAATATGATAAATAATTAATTACTGCTTCCATAATCACAAGAACATCCGAAAAGAAACCGGTTTGCACTGGAAAAGGAATACTTTTCTCTGGCATCCATTAAGTTTACGGGGATGTAATAGTTTTATTCGTACATCCACAAAGTAAGCAGGACTTATTTTTCAATGAGATAATAGTGCTTTAACCTAACTTAGTGTATTAATACTTTGAGCAGTTAACTTAAATGCATTAGTTTTATACTAACGGACTTATTCAACTTGTTTAAAATTAACGAAGTAATATTCAATTATTAAAAGTAAAAATTCCGAGCAAAAAAATGTCCATGGGTTTCCTCTCGTCTAAAAAACTTCCCTTGGCCTACCCAACCCATAAAAATGATCCCAAAACTTTCAAACGCTGGCAATGGACTGATTTCTCGGAGAAAAACATAATCGGAGAATATTTTCAGGCTACTGGATTCCATGGCTTTCAATATATTGGACAAAATGGGCGACATATTTTCGAACGGTATTTATTCAAACTTTGCTGCAGATGATAAATTCACAATAATATGCTTATCTTTATGTAAATAGGATATTTTGGATTCTGGCAACCCTCGCCGCAGTTACTGGAGCAGTTATACTAATTAACAAACTGTGGAATGGATACATGAGCATGCCAATTGTTACCGTGTTCAGCTCACAAGAGAAACAAATTCACGAGATTTCATTTCCATCTGTGACCATTTGCAATGTGAATAGTATACAAAAGTCAAAAGTGGAGGAATATTTTAAGTAAAAAACCCTTTTAGAAAATAGCATACCTTTCAATACTTAAATTTTAATTAGTATTTTATCTCACGACTAGAAAAGTAATTAATGGTTCAAATGTGAAGCCTGTCAACGACACAGATATTTTGCAGACTTATGCCGCCCTTGCAGATTATCAGCAAATTTGCTACGGTTCGCTAACCGTGTTGGGTAAATTTTCTTATGAGAAGAGTGACAAATCATTTTTCGAAATGCCGAAACACATCCAATCCGAATTGACAAAAAGGGAAACTGAATATAGGAAGTATAGAGGGCGGGAAAACGTTTATAAGGTGTGCAATATTAGTTGTTTAAATAGTCATTCCTAAACCATTAAATATTCATTTTTTACGGAATTATCTGGAATTGCAGATGTCGCAATCTTGTGAAGACATGATTTTATTTTGTACCTTGAAAAATACAGTTCGAAATTGTAGCGAGCTTTTCAAAAAGGTTTCAACAGACTTTGGCTTCTGCTGCACTTTCAACACAATCCCAGCATCCATTCTTACAAGAGATGAGTAAGTTCCTGGATTTTTTTTACAGAAGTCATCTGAGTGAAATTCATTCTGAGAATGGGTTTTTGTCTTTCCAGAAACTTGAAGCATAAGGACGACCCCGCCAGTAGCTACTGGATCGAGATGACTGATGATAATTTACTATCATCTAAAGCCACAGGGGATTTCCTATTCAGACAAATGCATGGGGGTCGAAATGCAGGATTGTCTTTTTTAGTAAATCCTGAGTTGAAAGAGTACACTTGCACAAATATGGGTAACTTATTGACATTTTATGGTGTAATACTTTCGACTCGACTCATTTCAAAGTAAATATTTTTAGTAGCTCAGATTTTTTAAATTTACAGACTCTGATGGTTTTCTGGTATTTATCTCTAACACATGTTTTTAAATGTTTTTTGCCAACTGTCAACCATGAGTACCGTCGAATTTAATTATGTGGACCTTGATTTTTTGGTTTTCCAGCTTACGTTATGTCACCCTTTTGACTATCCCAGTATGGGTGCTTCAACGGAAATAGCTATCCCCGTCGATTCTGAAGTTGTGATTGGTGTTCGCCCTCAAGTCATTGAGCCAGACTCCTCAATGAATAATTTCAAAGCTGTACGTTGGCCTTGGCTGATAGTCTAAATGAAAGTGCAGTTAAAGTTTTAAATCAGTTTTATGCTTTCTTGTTATTTAGGAAGTTCGAAGTTGCTACCTTACAAATGAATATGGTCTCAAGTATTTCACAAAATACACTAAACTAAACTGTTTACTGGAGTGTCTTTCTGATATAACTGTGAGCTCCTGTGGATGCGTGTATTATTTCATGCCAAGTAAGTGAGGAACGCTTTGGGATGAAGAAAATATTCCTGTTGTAAATTGATTTTTTTTCAGATGGAGCAAATCATAAATTTTGTACAACATTTGAAGATGTTGGGTGTCTGAGAAAACAAAAGGGTAAATGTTCCAAATCCATAACCTTAATTGTAATTATGTAATCGTGAATTGACTGTTAACTATTAGGAAAATTCTCAACCCATCCACTCACCAAGTTTTGCCCAATGTTTGCACTCATGTACTAAACTGGAATTCTATCCGGAAACCAAGGTTATGAAAATTCGTCAAGAACATTTGGAAAAATTTAGGGGAAATTTTCCAGAGCTGTATGAGCCTCTTTTGGATTGTTAATTTTTATGCATGCATATTTTGATATGGGGTGACAATGTTTATATGTTTGCTATTTACAGCAATTCTACAAAGAACTTGTCAATCGTGCATGTATACTTAAGCACGGGATCTGTATTTCCTATGCTGAGGAAGGAAGTTTACACTACGATCGATTTAGTTTGTAAGTTTGGTACTAAATTTTTTTAAGATTGATAAAAGAATTAAGATTGTAATTTTCATTTTTCATATAGCAAATGCAGGTGGTATACTTGGTGAGATTTTATTGCTAATTTTTTAATACACATTTCCTTCAACGGGCTCAAAATTGAGTATAATTTTATTTTCTAGGATTGTGCATGGGATTCAGTCTTTTATCGTTGTTAGAAATAGTCTACTATTTCAGTCTCCGCCTTTTTTGCAACTATTACAGAAGAAAAAGTTTGCCTAAACATGGGATGAGTGGAGAGGATAAAGAAAGAAAAGAGATTGACCAGGGGTCGATAACTAAGGTGGACATAGATCAATTATTTCAAGAAACAGGGATCTCGAGTAAAGTGCTGGAAAGGGTTGAAGACGATGCTTATCATAAAATTGGTGAAGCAAGGCTTAAAAATTGGTTGTAAAAAACTTTACATTTAACAATAAATATATATATATTAACAAATAGAATATATTACAAATGTGGCTAAAGTATTTTTGAATGTTTTTACGCATTTATGCTGAATATATTTCCAATTTTTTAACGTATTCTCCGACAGTACAATAAAATATAACAACACACAAAATGCTGGCGAGGAGGGAACCATGTTTTACATAGTAGGTGTCACTCTTTCCCTCACCAAGAGTTACGAATAAGCTCATAATATACATAAAGATTACTTTGCCTTGGGTCCAGTAACAAAATGGTCTTCCTTATGGTATGCATAATTTTACATGCAACTTCAAATTAAAGCATGATATGAAAGATGGACCATGTAAAGCGTGTAAATCTGCAGCAGAAACATTTGGAAAGGACTACGAAGTTAAAGTGGCACACAATACCCGAAGATCACAAAATAAACCTGAACCGAATGATAAAGATGATGAAACTGACGGTGCCAGGATGATCTACGAATAAAAGAACATAAAAATCAATACTCGGTTTGCTGTATCACAAGCAATATATTATACCACATACGATTTTCAAGCCTTCGTCTTTTCAGAACTTTTAGGAGAAAACAAATGCAAAACATAATGGCACCACTTGATAAGCCAGAGCAACAATGAATAACATCAGGGAGTAAAACGTATTGTGCGTTCGTGCTAAAAATCCACATTATCAAAATAAATACGCGGAAATAACGTCACCTTTGACATCAAAAATATACTCGTAAAAATATATATATATCCTCATTCGTAATATATTTCTATTGATGGTATTTATGTATCTTTTGGTTCATTTAACGAGCACCCTGTCTGCATTTAATAACTATCATTTCACTCCTATTTTCCTGGATAATTTGATTGCGGCTTAGAATCTATCAACGGTGACGTTGTTTTGTATCATGATTTTCGACGAAGGTCACTTAGCCATTATGCATTTCAGGTGTATACGTTTTGGCTCAGCACCAAACCAAAAGTAATTTTACAGGTATACATATAGTATCGAACTTTTTATGATGATTACAAGAGATGGATTCCATTTTTAAAAATCGACTTGACAATTTTCAATTATTATGTTGCACGAAACGCATATTTCTTTTATGATTGGAGTTTAATTATTAAAATCGAAATGGATGTTTTGGCTTGCTGTTTCGAATTCAACTCACTCAGTGGAATGAGCATAAGAGTAGGTCGTATAGGTACATACACTCGAGTAATTATTTTTCCTTCCAGTCCTTTCCACATTGTCATGAAGTTTGTAACTTTAGTAAGACCAACTTATTTCGCATCGATTTCATAAATATGCATCATAAATTGGCAAAGTTTTTAACATTGATTCCCAGCCTAACTGTCCCTTTAAAAAGCACAAAAAGCTGGGGATGGTGGGATCTTTCTGAGAACAACGTTTTTGGAAGCTTTTGCCAAAACACAGGACTTCATGGTTGTCACTACATTTCACAAAAGGGAAGACACCTTTTTGAAAGGTAATTATCACAATTTCCCAATTTTAGCCTCAATTCATGCTTACATTCAAGTTTAAATTTATTTTAACAGGGTATTTTGGAGTTTTGCCACAATTATTGCAATGGCAGGGGCAGTGCTCCTCATTTACAAAGTGTGGGATGCATACTTGGCCATGCCAGTGATTACTGTTTTCAGCTCAGCGGAGAAGGAAATTGATGAAATTCCCTTTCCGTCCGTAATCATCTGTAATGTCAACAGTGTGAAACAATCCAAAACAGATGAATATTTCAGGTGAGTGAAGAACAGTTTTTTCCTAGAAATAAGTACGTCACTAATTATTTCGTTTTATTTTTTCTGCAAACAGAATATTGTCAAACAACATGACCAAAAATACTTCAAATGACACAAAAATTTTGCAAGGAAAATTAAACAAATGTGCTTCGGAAGGATAACAGGACTGGGAAGATATTTATGGGAGAAACATCAAAAAACATTGTTCCACATCCCTGAACACATCGAAAATGGATTAAAAGAGAGGGAAGAGGAATACATGAAAGTTATGAAAAGGCATACCTATGATGACGAGGTATAAACAAGTATGGATCTCAATATTGTTTTGATTTGTTTAGCTTTTTCAAATCATTCTCAAAATTTTATATAGATTTCTCAGTCATGTGAAGACATGATTTTATTTTGCATCTTGAGAAATAGAGTGAGAAATTTCTCCACTCTTTTTCAAAAGGTCCTTACCGATTACGGCTTCTGTTGCGTGTTTAACATGATTCCGCTATTCGCCCTAAAGTCAGAGTAAGTTGCTGAACGTTTTATTTTTCCGTGTTATGAGACAATTTACACTAAAAACCCTTTAATAACATGATTTGTTTTAGAGATTTTAATCTCGACGAGGAAAAAACTGTTAGGGATAAATGGAGGCATGTAAACTATGAAAACCTAATATCTTCTGAGGACACAGAGGGTTTTCCGTTTCGGCAAAGGTTTGCCGGTCGAGATGCAGGATTTTCTATTTTGCTAAATTCAGACATACAAGAGTACACGTGTAAAACAACGGGTAAAAAGGAATTTCTTGTGAAACGAATTTTATTTTCGGATCTTGCATTTATAAATGAGGTTGTCTTCTTTATTTAGCTTTCTCAGATTCGGACGGCTTTCTGGTGTGTTAATATTAACTGAGTTATTAGCAGATTTCCAATTTTTCTTTGAAAACATTGCATACAATTGTATTCCAAGCTTCGCTAAAACTTCCTCTGGATTATCCTGGACTAGCGACGTCAAATCAAGTATCCATCCCTGTCAATTCAGAGGTTGTGATAGGCGTCCGTCCCGAAGTCATTGTGCCAGACTTGTCAATTGAAGGATTTAAGCCGGTCAGTCCAAAATGCATGTGAAATTATTAAAGTATATTTATTTGGAATAAATGTAACACTATCTTTGATGACCGTGGTTGCAGGATGTACGCCGTTGCTATCTAAAAAACGAATTTCCTCTCAAAGAATTCAGGAAATATACACAGCTCAACTGTCACTATGAGTGTGTTAATAATATGCTGATGACGACGTGTGGATGCATCAATTACTTTGCGCCCAGTTGAGACAAAAACGTTACATTTCCTTGAATTGCCATTTCCTTCAAGCTATTTTTTACGGGAACATTATTCATTTTATTTAGACGCAGCAAATCATAAAATATGCACAACTCTTGAAGAGTTTTCGTGCATTAGAAAGGTGGCAGGTAAATTTAAGGTTCTGATTAAAACAAAAGTTTTAATTTAAAATAGTATTTCATAGAAGTATTTTTTCTTAGCGGAATTAGGGAAAAGGGGTCTTAAGCTATGCCCGTTGTGCTTTCCAACATGCACAAAAATCAATTACTATCCGGAAATATCAACTTCAAAACTTCGCGAGCAAACTATGAAGAAGTTTATGGAACATGCGCCGGAATTGTATGTGCTCTGATTTTATTTATGTTTTAAATTATTGTTAGTTTTGTGGTTGGATATTTTCCACAGGAATTTTGTTGTTTGCAGCAATTTCACAAAGAATGTGTCACTGGTTCATGTATTTTTCAATACTAATTCTATAATTCCGATTTTGAAGAAGGAAATGCACACTTCAATTGATTTAATTTGTAAGTTTGGATGATTGTTTAAGCTCATCTCATAAACAATATTGCTAGCATAATCAAAATGATTTATTTTTCACTCAGCAAATGCAGGTGGACTATTGGGTAAGCTTTTTTAATCCATCTTTGCAAGTTATGTAATGGTAAAATGTTTTATTTCCTGGTTTACAGGTTTGTGCATGGGATTTAGCCTTTTATCCCTCTTAGAATTGATTTACCACTTTAGCATTCGAATTTTCTGCAACTATTATAAAGGAACACGAGTATCAGTTCAGGATTCAAATGCGAATGGTAGAAGAGACCTAAAAAAGCCGAAAATGACAGATTTAAGAAGAGACATTGTTGGAAGGATTCATGTGCAAAATGGCTTAATTCAGATTAAATCAGCCGATTTGAATAATCAAGATATTCAACAGAGCCTTTGAAATTGTTTAGAGTGGTAAAAGATGTTAACTTTCTAATATTATAAAACTTCATGCCTTTTGTATAATGTAGGAGAGAAAGTTCCTTTTGTTTTATTCAATAGAAAATTGCAACACGTAAATTTAACAAAATAATATTCACAGTTACTCTTACAATATACAAATTATTTGGAGAAAAAAAAATACAATAAATTTACAATACCTTCAATTAATCCAAAACCACATTGTCGTAGAGCAGGGTGGAATAACAGAAGACGAATTCTTGGACACGATGAAATGCCAAAGTGAATCTAAAGCTTCAATAGTTATTTCTGACAGTCCTGGTATGGGCAAGAGTACAGCACTTGCCAATCTTGGACGGCGGCTTCACGTTCTGCATCCTAAGAGACTTGTCATTATCGTTTTCATCAGCAGCTTCATTTCAAAAGTGAAGAAACTCACAGCTAATCCTAACAACATCCTGAAAGTCCTGTTCGAAAGAGTTTGCAAAACAAATTTTGAACTTAAGCTTGTCCAATTATATTACAAACTCGAGCATGTCAAATTCGAGATTCTTTTAGATGGCCTTGATGAAGTAAATTCTGTGGATACGCAGCTGGCTCTAACATCTGCCCGATCCGATTGTGGGTAACCACAAAACTGCATTACCGACCCACTCTGGAAATTACACTTTACTATCTTGCTTGCAATATTTGGCCTTTTAAACCTGAAAATCAAATAGATTTCCGGGTTCAGTTTTGGTCGCAGTCCTCTTTGTCACTTGGTATTCCTTCAGATGAAATAATGCTTAAAGTATTCGCTGAAGTTTGCCTTGCTTAACTGAAGAAGACCTTGACATGTGGGCTGGCGTTCCTTTGCAGTGTATGCTGGTCTCCGAAATATTTGTAAAGGATGCAATAAACTTTGCTAATCCATCTAAAAAAGCTGACACTGTTATCCAGCCAGAGATTTTAATGTCATCTGCGAAAGAGCTATTTGACCGGGTAGTTGAAAAGAAACTTTAAGCTTTCCAGCCATTCTTGCAGAGTTCAATGTGGATGAGGTTCAACTTCAAAGATCAGTTTTCCTTGATATTTTACTTAAATTCGGATTGTTGGAAAGGTTAGCTGACGACGAAATGCAACACTTTATTTATCTCGCCTTTGCTGAATATTTTATCGCCAAGTTTCTTCATCGGGTGATCGATCAACGATAAAATAAGGTTATCAAGGTTAAACTTTCTCTTTGAAACTGTCAAAGTAAGCAAGCCTTACGAGTATATATGTCGATGGAGGCAAAATCAGTGATTCATCTTTTTGAATTACACATGAAATTTCGTATTCACCCCGACATTTTAAGTTTCCTGTTGTTATTTCCTTTTTAAATAATATTCTTAATCAAAGCGTCGTCGTTATCGTCTTCGCGCGGTTTATGCTTCACTAATTCAAAAATGAGTGATTCTTGGTTAACTATCAGCGCCATGTACATTGTTGGAGTACTGTCTTCAGCCCTTCTCACGAGACCTTGAATCAAAGTCTTCAGGTATTAAAATTTATAACCAAATGCAACGAACCACATTATGCATTGCTGAGTGAATGTTGCATATATATTATGAAATGAATTCTGTACGTAAAAGTTACGTTGTATGTTGTAGTTGTGCGTGTATAATACGTTTTACGTTGTATGTTGTAGTTGTGCGTGTATAATACGTTTTACGTTGTATGTTGTAGTTGTGCGTGTATTATACGTTTTACGTTGTATGTTGTAGTTGTGCGTGTATTATACGTTGTATGTTGTAGTTGTGCGTGTATTATACGTTTTACGTTGTATGTTGTAGTTGTGCGTGTATTATACGTTTTACGTTGTATGTTGTATTTGTGCGTGTATTATACGTTTTACGTTGTATGTTGTATTTGTGCGTGTATAATACGTTTTACGTTGTATGTTGTATTTGTGCGTGTATAATACGTTTTACTTTGTTTGGTTGGCTGAGGTATGTAGTTAGTTAGATAGTAGCAGTCAAGAGAGACGTACGTGAGACTCGAAAGAGACAATACGAAAATATATTAAGTTCTTGGAGATATTAAACAATTAACTAGTAACTGTAATAAAGTTGATTCTTGTCATTGATTAAACTGAGATTTCAAACAACTGATTAACACTATTTAAGGAAGATTTAGATCTGTTTTAAATAGGAGTTCAAATCGGTGATACATATTTCATAAAGTTGAACTCACCAATAATCGTGTCACTCAGCGCATGTTGGAGTCTGTAACATTATGTTCTTTATATTTTAACTAAATACATCAATTACTTTTATTGGAAAACTCAATGGCAATTCGGGAGTTTTTTACCCCCACAAACGTAAAATCAACAAGAAATTGGAAAAATTGGACCAATGTTTAAAATACTGTGCAATTTATGGCTAAAAAAGGTCACAACAAAGATTCTGACAATTTTATTACTGCTTGTAAAGTATGCATATATGCATATACTATATTTTGCATTTTATTGTGAGTCTCGTATTACTAGTTAGGCAGTTGACATTAATTTAATGTTGACTAAATAAACAAAATACGTCCAGTAATTTCATATTACAGCTTTCTTGTTACTTCTCGTACTTCATCTGATACACAATCATGCAATAAGTCAGAATTAATCCAAGTTATTCCCAGCATGTAATAAAACAAAAAACTCATTTTATATTATAATCATTCAAAAACAATTCAACAGAAGCCCATCATCTCGCTTGTGCCTTACCGATTCCAAAAATACATAACGGATCATAGAGCACCGACTGACTTTCAATCGGTAAACAATAAAAAAACCCGGCTGTCGGTCGGGAAACAAAGGAAATCTTACTGATAATTTTTAAAATGTAGAAAGCTAAAATTTCTAATTTGAGATTGTTTGGCGCGGGGTTTTTGTTTCCCGAGATATGCTTGTGGAAACTTCAGCTTATTTCAATTTTGTTTTTCATTTGAATATATTTGACAGACTATGAGCATGAGATTGTTGATTTTCTAATATTTTCCTCTCGTAATTATGTATAAATCTCAATTTTCCAAATTTTTCAAGAACAAAATAATTGTGAGGAAGAGGTCTATAAAAACGAATTATAAGCCAAGCGCTTGAGAGCGCTGGATTTCTAATTCTTTTCTCCTCCGAATTCCGCAAAAATCTCTGGTTTCTGGTACTTTCTATACCTTGAAGTACCAAAACCCCGACTTAAAGAGGATTGGGGCTACTTGAGATTTTTGTAGTCGGGTTTCTGGTAGTACCATGTATAGGTACTAGCAGAAACCCGACTGTCGGAATAGTGACTTTAGTCGATCGAAATTGGGGCTACTTTAGAACTCTTTTAGTCGGGTTTTCGGTAGTACCATGTATAGGTACTACCAGAAACCCGACTCGGGGCATATTGAGACATGAGTTGATCGGAAATGGGGCTACTTGAGAACTCTTTTAGTCGAGTTTTTGGTAGTACCATATTGTGCTGAGACTCCTTGGTCTTTGGCCTGACTCGAATCGGAAGATGGGTTGAGGAGTGAGCACATAGTAGAGAGGAGAGAAGTGGTGGATTGTGAAGTGAGTTTATTACTGATTTGATAATGGAATAGTCAGCAGTATTTATACTGGAGACTTTACATTAGTTAAATGGGGATTTGTGACGCAAAAAGGGCGGCGGCAAATATAAAATGAGGAAGGGAATTTTTGAGTACAATTTGCATTAAGATAAAGTGAGTGTGTGTGTTGGAAGGGTAAAAATAGGTATGCAAGGTTGACGAGTTATTAGTAAAAATAAGTGAGGAAATGATTGAGTAACATAAATGTATGGAGAATAGTAGAATTGCTACAATATATAGGTACTACCAGTAACCCGACTATCGGTTTTTTTCTTCATTCAGTCGGGTTTTTGGTATCTTTCAGTCGTGTTTTCGGTATTACACAACTAATACCAGTTTATTTCAATATCCCACTTCATTTCAAGGAGTTCAATATCATTTATTCTGTAATTTAACCTCTGATCTATTTAAACATTAGAGCGCAGTTATTACGGTTAGTTTTACTGTTATCAACACATCATTCATCTCATGACATCAAACACAAACAAACATGATCGTTTGATATATATCCTACATTAATGAGAAATTTAAAAATCCACGATTTGCAGCCGTAAATTAATAAGCAGTTAATTTCTCCAATCTCCTTCCGTGATCTATATCGATTAAGAACTGAAAGCAAAATAACTTACTCCCCATAGTTTACCCTGCTGCTTATATGTAATACCTATAATTTTTGTAAGATTGACTTTATGTGCAGAAATGTGAACCAATTGAAACT
>JAHZNA010004363.1:0-13296 GCA_027743935.1 Sinodicranocentrus sp. ZH6
GAATTACTTCACGTTCCACAATTCTCACACAATATTGCATTCACATCAAAATAAATAAGACGTTGTAGTTATCCCGTTGCAATATTAAACAAAATTCGTACAGATTGCGTTTTCATAAACTACAACCCTTACAGTATAAGTATATGGACATTGCCCTGAGAGGAAAAGTATACGTCCCTTACTGCCACAATATGGGGACTGTTACCTGCCTCACAAAAAATGAAACTTGTTTCAGGCAACCTGAGTGCTTCCTTTGTTTTATTCCATGGTGGGATTTATTTTGACCGTAAGTTTTCTGGAAAGTGTCCAGAAAACCGGGGAACATCGGACAGAGGGATAAAAAAAAAGAATTATACAGATTCCAAACTTTTCCCCTTTTCTGGTCTAAAAACAACAGGACAAAACAAAAAAAGATTTGCTTACAAAAGGAAAATTAATTCAGAAGTTGAAGAAAGTGATTCAATTCACTGTTCAGGATACACTTCCAGGTAGCCTTTTGGCAAAAAGGAGGACATGTTATGTGAAATTTACTAAAAAGTTTCTCTTTTTCTCGCCAAAGGTCGAATTCATAATGAATCTCTGCTGCCAGAAAATGGGAGGAAAATAAGTTATAATGGGATGCAAACAGGTACATTACATTTTCTTTTTTGGTTGTTGGCTTTTCAAGTGAAGGAACAGGGCTTGTGTGAGGTAGACATTGCTGTCCCAGATTTTACCCTTGTCTCCCCAACTGACTTTATCTTTACTAGCAGTTTTTGCTTTCAGGTCAGAACAATATTTCATACTTTTTACATCACGTTGTACTAAACAACATTTTTAAAGCCACGAGCATATAAGTTGTGCTCATATATTTATAAATTACTTTAATTCCAGTAGTTTTCATTAATTCTCAGAATTTTTTATTTGAACCCTGCAAGACCAAACAAGTATTTGACTTGTTCCCCTTTCATGGAAATATAACCTTACTCCATATTTCAGTTAGAAATTGGTTGGAACACCATGGAAAAGCGTCAAAATGGCTTCCTTCACACGTCTATTTGTACATAGCTATATATCGTGTTTCTTTAGAGCGCACCAGAAATTCACTTAACTCTCCTACTCTTGCTCTTTTCCCACGAATACAAATATATAGAGAATTTATCAAATCACACAGGAGCAAAAGCCCCTTTCGCGGGAAGCATTACGTGAGACGGTTTTCCGGGAATTTCGTTAAACACAAAGTTTACAAGTGCACACCTAATAAAAATGTGAACAAGACCAGTTGGCTGGCTACAGCTAAGAAAGATGTGCCATACTTGTGATGGACTATAGTGAATGTTAGAAAGGTTGCTCACACTCACAGTTCAGCTTTTTTATCATATTACACAAAGAATCCCATACACAGAGATACAATTTTCTGTAGACTACCATGTGCCATTATTCGAGTCTCAAGTTTTTGTTGAAAGTTGTATACAGCGTCGTGCCTCTTGCCTTCCTCGTTTCGTCAACGCATCGCTTGCTAAAACTGAGCGAAAGTTGAGAGGAAACACAAACAAAAGGAAGACGTGAATAGATTACAAAAATAATTAGCTCTTTTCTCTACAAATGCTTGGCCAACTATGGCTTTCTTCTTGCTCTCGTTTTCCCTCGTAGTAGAAAGACAGGAGGAGTGGGAACATTTTTTGCAAGGAATCTCTCTCCTCAACTATGAGTGATACGAATACATTGTCAGTTTATATTTATTGTTAAACCTATCGTCTCTTCATCTCCTATGTATATTTATATATACCTAATCCGAATCTCTTCTTTTGGTAGACGTAGACTCCACGTAGTTGAGAAATTTTAATGGGAACTCTACACTTGAATGTGGAAGTATTCTTAGCTGCTTTATTCTATTGAGAGTTGTATTCTATTCGAAAAGGAAACTAAAAGCTATTCTTCATTGTTCAGGAAATGAGCTAACAAACTATAACGATAATGCCACAATTTGAACCGAATGAGTCAACTCTAGCCAGAGGCATTTGTAATGTGATATGTTTTAAATAACAAAAAGAATGCTTAAGTTTCGCATTCTAAGCGATAAAACTTGTTATTGTTTTTCAGAATATTTAGTGATTTTACGAGGACAATACAAGTATATTCTGAATCCAGTAAATATAAATATATTTCTCATTCTAAAAAATAGTGTCATAATTGAATAAAATCACAATTAACTAGGATAAACTAAGCCATTTCAAAGTTAAAGTTGACATACCAGAATTGATAATGGAGACAAGAGTATGATCTCTAACCGGACGGAGTTCCCCTTTGCACATTCAAAGGCGTGGGTGGCTAATATATAAACCTATTTTTGTACTCAAACGAAATGATATATCATTGTGTAGCAAGAAGCTAAATCAACAACGGCAGTTTTTCACTCGAAGAACAAAAGGCTGATTTTTTTTTCATTTGCTATACACGCTGGCTAATGCTAGTCATAAACAAAGCAGAGAAATTGAAAAAAAAGTCGCGATGAACTCTGTTGAACTTTTGCAAGTCCGTGAAAAAAGAAAAGCATGCTATGCAAGCGACCGATCTCTTTTGTTCTCGCCGTCTTCTTCCCTCCAAGTGAACTTGTGTGTGTCAAGAAAAAGTAGTAGATGAAATTAAGTCGTCAGCTCTGTCTCAGTCTCCCTCTCTGCCAAAGCATATAGCACGGTTTGGTTAAAGTGATAATTGCTAGAGTAAGCATTTATTCTTAACCCTTTTCCGGACCAATGCCAACACAAAAACAGTTCATGAGGCAGAGCCAGCGCAGCAGCGGTACCGTATATACTATCATATGTATCCAGAAATTTTCTCGTCTTCCTATTTTATACTTGTAAAAAGTTAAACGTTTATATTCAGACACTGACTAAAACATAAGGCACCCGATATGACTGCCTATATTCTCGTCAGTCTGCGGGAATGTGTGCATTTCACTACACATTCACCGACACAAGCGGAAACCGCACAGACATTTATAAAGTTTCACTTGATTTTTCCCCTTTGCCTTGCCATTCTGTCCTCTTCTCCATCGGGAATGTGTGGAGGAGAGAGATATCTAGGAATATTTTTCATTGCTTTAACCAAACTAGACATCCTCCGGCGTTTTGCTCATTTCTTTCGCAGTCGAGAAAAGGTTATGTGGAGTAACCAGACCCTCTTTGCCAAAAACAATAGACTTTTATTCGTATATTCTGTTATTTCAGTTTGATAGCGGGCTCTCTACAAGGCCATTAATAACCTAGCCTCAGGTTTTACACACATCAGTCTTCCTCCCTCTGTGTTTTATATACATTTTATTTCATTCACAGAGACTTTTTGACGGAAATGAAATGAAATGTGGATACATGTATGTTACGGAGACATGTGAAGTAGTGCATGACAAAAAGGGCTTGATATTTCTTTACTCTTGTCGTTTAAATATCTCATTCTCTTTTCAATCAGCTAACAAAAGAAAAGTAAGCAATGGTGAAATTGAAGATGGGAAAAAGCACTCGAGGTTGGAGGAAAGAAGACGGCAAGTATAAATCGGGCCACGTTTGTTTTCATTGTTTATACAATAATAGCTTCCTGATGATATCCTTCCCACAGACACAACGACTTCAGATGGCAATGTCGTTACAACAGACGGTACATCGTCTAGCACATGGTGAAAAAATCAAATGCTAAAGACTGCACAAATTGATACTTCAATACAATATTCTCGTGTAATCCCTGGATAACTACAATATTATAATGTTGGGGGTAATAATGAAATGTGACCGTATGTACGCATTGTTGACGCATCTCCCATTCAATCAAATAAAAAGGTTAATATTGATTTTTTCGGTTCCTTTCCTTCAGTAAACAGACATGGTTCCCTGATGACACATATTTCCTTGTCTCTCGATTCGTTTAAAAAAGAGGATTTTTAGGAGAGGAGCAGGAGTTGAGTTGGCGGAATATTTAAAAGGAATTCAATTCTAGAAGAAAGCCACCTGAGCCATATTTATCTTTTCCGCTTGTGTGATCCTCTCCTTCTCATCAGTGGCAGTTGTAATAATCAAATTTGATATGGTTTCGTCTTTTCAGCTGTATAGAAAATTTGTTGGAAAAAGTAGCAGTGATCGCGTCCGCCTTTCTTCCATTTAAGGGGAAGCGAAGTGGAAAAGAATCAAGCTTTATTAAGGACTAGATACACACATCTTTAGGATATATCAAGAATTCGTAAGAATCGTATGACGTGTGTATAATACGTTAGTCATTTCATTTCAGCTCGTTACTAATCATCCTCATACGTCTTTTCTTTGAATACGAGCAATTCAAAGCGGAAAGGGTACACGAAGTCAAACTCAGAAAAACTCAGGGGATCTCAAGCAATTCATCGTCTTGGTTTATTACATTCTCTCAAGTATTCATAGTGTATACCTCAGAATGTATTTCAATGTACGTAAAAGCTACATCTGCAGGCGTATTTTCTTCGTAATTGGTGTATTTGTCAAAAAGGTAGGGAATGGTTTTTGATGAAATGATATGAGTGGGCATCAGACATCATCAATTCAGTTACATACGTTATCATCCGCTGTTTGCATCATCCCTCGAGAATGTATCTGAAATGAAAGGCCTTTCTCCGTTTTTGAAATGTTCCTTGTGGAGAATTTCTTGTGATTGGTGTAGGTACATTTGGAGATATGTATACCTTGAGCAAAGTGTGCGGAGAGAAAATTTGCTTTAATACGTAAAACACTCTACATAATTAAGTTTACGTGATGCTATATATTACATGTTTGCCTGAGTATTCAGACCAATACATTGCAATGTTCAATGTTCAGCTCAACGAGTTGGTTAACCGATAATTTGATATAGCACGAGCTATCATAATGGCAAACTAATCTAATCTAATATGGATGGCAATGTAAGCAACTTTATTTAAAATTAGGAATATTGTAAACGTAACCTTTTTGTAGTTCACAACCATGTGTTTAAGCAAGTTTGCAATAATTTTTTAAAAGTGATGCAAACAAAATGTCAGTATATATCTCACCACATTATACGTGACAATCAAAGCTTACAGTGATGGATCTGCTTTTGAAAATTAGAGACTTTCAGATTGAAACAATTTTTCAAAGAATCCTTACCACATGCCCGCCCTAACTTCAATGCATTCTTCATACACAGAAGGTAACTACCTCGAGCTCTGGTGGGAGTCTAGAATGAATAGAGAAAGGGAGCTTGAGCTTGACAGCTTTATGGTGAATCGAAGTCAATTCATTAATCATAATTTAGTCCCTATTCGACTCATCTCATTGAGCAAGTACATACATGACTCCGCTTCCCCTCGCTTCCAGGTGTATTTTCTTTTATGAAGAGTACGTAATCCTTAAAATTAGAGCTATTTGTGATCCGAGTCATTCTCGGCAAATAGCTGAAATGACTCACATTGCCACAGAAAAAATGGCTTAACATAGATGAGGATGATAATCATATGATAGCAATATTTGCCAAAAGTTCCGATAACGATGATTTGTTCAACGAAAAAAAAACTTTTCCCCGCATGATGTGATGATGATGATCATTACTTCTTTGCAGCTGTGTACCCATGCTGTATCCCATTCATGGCTAGTCTTATGGTCCAAGTTGGAAGATTAGCGTTTCTAAAAGTTTTCCTTTTTAGGTTTTCACCATTATCCGCTTGATAAACATGATGTTTATAGCCACCTGCATTGATAATGATGACAGGATGACAGCATTGTGAATGTTTTTCCTAACTAACCACACTAAAGTACTTTAGGATTAGTTCTTTCATCTGTCACCACAAAAGTTAAGGTCATTGATGAAACTCTAGTTGTGTTGTGACTGTGACATGCTTTGAGATACTCTTCATCTTCATGCTATTAAAAAGAGGGAGATGTAATGCATTAAAATATATTCATCATTGTTACTCTTGCAATTTGGGATTTTTTAAATATTGCATTCAAACAAAGGATATAAATAAATACATTCATGCATACCATTAACCTATATAAAATATATTTTATTACCAGGTTTGAAATATCCATCCCATTGCAACTCATTCATTATGCATGTGTTAGAATCTATAACAAAATCACCCTTTTTTGTTCGCGAATCTTTAGAATCGCAAGATTTCCAATTTAATTTGACTTAAGTTAGTCCGCCAACACTCCCCTCAGTAAGTAAAGTAGGCAACTTCACGAGTTAAAAAGTCTCGACCTCATTTACCCAGCTATTTTTAAAGTTTTCTTCTCCCTCCAGTGTGCCTTAACTGGAGACTGCGAGACTCGTTCTTGTCTGCTTGGAAGTAGCAAAGTAGCAAACGAAATGAAGATTCGTTGAAAGAAGGGGAGAAATTTAAAAAGGAGGAGAAGCTCTAAGACGTTAGAATAAGAGGTCGACTGTTGATAGAGCTTCACCAGTGTCGAAATAATTGATCCCTGCTGAGACTGAATTTGCATGAGAACTGCACTTTCAGCCTCCTTTTATGAGACTGTTTAGGAGTTAAAAGGGGAAAGAATGAGTATCACTTTCTTTCTTATATCAAAAGGCATCCTTGGCTACGACCACTCTCGTGCAATAACTGCTCCTTCTAGCACTTTCTCGTCCCCCTCCTCACAATCTCTTTTCCGTCCACTCCATTATTCTCTCTCTGCCTTGATTTTCTCAAGTGGCACAACAACACACACGGTATAAAGGAAGTGTGTATAAGGATATTTATATAGCTATTGAGCGTTCCAAATTTCATATTGTGAATAACACTGACTAAGCAACTTTTTACAGTAGGTTAGACACTGCCTGGTTCTGGATAGCTGAAATGGACGTTTTTGCATTATTTTCTGGAATGCAGTCTTCCAATATATTACGGAATAGCTGGAGCATCTCTCATTGCAAAAATATCCATTTTATTGTCATCCTCAGCAATGAGTCAAGGTTTTGGCTAAACACACAAAAATACCAGTTTAAACCTCTTTAAATCTCTACTAGTAAGTTTTTAGGAGGATATATATTTCGAGATGGAAGATTACACATTTTAACAAGGACGCGATCATGCGCATAGTTACATTTTAATGTCTTCTCCTCCGCTCCAGTAGTACAAACTTACTCATTGTTTAGATACACATACGAAGTGGTAAAAACCCTTATCGATATTATTATCTTTCTAAGTGACTTTTGACTTTTCACATGGGAGCGGCACGCTCAACTTCAAACAAAAGTGTATTCCTTCGCTTAACTCCCTAACATTACTCTGTAAAATAGTTATGCATGCCGAGAAAATACAAAACTTTAGAAAGAACACGATTATTGCCTCTATCCGTCCAATTTTGCGGTCCTTTCGGAGAACTTAAAAACGGAGAAATATACGTATAGCCCAAGAAAATGAGTGTTTTGGTGCCAGACAAAGGAGCCTAGTATGTCAAGCAAACTGCAATGCGTTCCGCTTCCCATTTGAAAAACGGCGCTATAAAAGACAGAAAATAAATGGTAGTTTGTAACACAATTACCTTCCTTTATCCTGGTTAAGAGTTGACACAAGGAGCACGTCCGGATGAGATGAGCAACTGAGCTAAATGTTATTGCGCATCTGTATATTTTTTTTGAATAATAAATGAAATTGGTGGGCTTAGAGAGAGAGAAACAAGAGCCAATGATGAGCGCTTGTTTGTTTGTTTGTTTTTTGCGGAATATGAAAATCTAGTTTAGTGGAAAAGTGGAAAGGGAAAAAGTAGCTCGAATTGTAGTGCTATGCAATAAAATGCAAATTAGGTCGAATGGAAAGTTTTCTTAGGAGGATTACGACTCTTTTGCTGTGTTTGAGAATGTTAGCTGTTTTGGCGGGAATTAGGAAATTCAAATTTTTCATGAGTAGTTGAGCATATGGCTGGGAAATGAATACGAGTGACATGATGACGTTGTTGATTTCTCATTTCCATTCTAGCAAAACTTTTGCAAGGTTCAGCACTGATTTTTGCGGAGATACATGGTTATTAATTATACTACCAACACCATCAGCATTTTCAAGGAAGTGTCTTTATCGCCATCGCATGAACGAATGTCCTAAAATGCACAATATACGAGTGGTGTGGTCGGTGGAAATTATAGTGTGTACTGTGTAGTTTGTAATATAGTGAAGTAGATTCTCATGAAGATGGAAGAGTTTTTTTTTGCTCATGTATGCCGACTGTTGTACACTTACTTAAATGAGGTTTTTGGCGGCTTGGAGTGTAACGGCGATGAAAAGGAAAGGCAAAGTTTAACAAAACTCTTTGGGTTGAGGCGGGAAGGGAAAGGTTGTCAGCAAAGCAATAATCGTAAAAATGAAACATTCCAAAAATTTTAGTACCACCATATTTCCTTTTGATGAGTGCAACTTGCTACAAAAGCTGGTTTTAAATTGCTCAATTTATATTGTAATTGAGCTTTTGTCAAAAATTATCTCTATCATCACTTCCTGTCTTGGGGAAGATTCATGCTACGAGTATGCAACTGTGTAAAAAGCACAATATGGCTATCAATGAATGCGATAAAGTCTTTCGTGAGCTTTGTTTCCGTATAGCACTGTCTGAATTATATGTGAGGTCTGATAAGAATCCTAAAGAAATAGACCGGTTATGACCTACAAATTCCCAAATTCTTGATAATAATTACAAATACAACATGTCTCGTTGCTTCCATCCTAATGGAATTGAGAGAAACTTGGAGAAATAAATATGTGAATATATTTGTTTTAGAACTTGTTCAAAAGTTTTATAATCACGATTCCGAACTTAGTCGAAGGAAAATCACGAATAAAGTAATTTAAAACGGATCATTTCTTCTCTTTAGGCACACGTGTCAAGCAAACTTAAACGAGGAAAAGTTTCCCGACTTTTTAAAATTTGAATACTGATCAATTCCAAATATTCACAGCTGCATTTTAGTATTTAGGACAAATCATGCGTGGCAAATCGTTCTGCATCTTTATACATCATCGAAACTGTAAATCTTCCTTTCTGTACACTATTTTCCACTGTGTATCAGATATCTCGCCTGAAAAAAGCATTCATCGGATCATGATCAGAAGGCTGCTCAAGTGAATATTATTTTTACTCCCTTTAATGATTTACATTAACCTTGCCCCCACGTATGGAAGGACCTCCAGGAAGGCTAGAAGTAAATGTATACAACGTCGAAAAGGATTTGAAATGCAGCGAATGTGAACATTCTGTTCATCTTCACTTTGGCTATTAACTTACCGTTCTTATTTCACCCAGTGTGATTCATGATTCACTAGGCTGCTGTTTTAAGCAAGCGTGAGAAGGTCTCCAAGGGTCAGAAGCGGAAATGACTGAGTATTTTTTCTACTTTTAAACTAAGACATACACTGTGCGAGAGAGTTGTGTTGGTAAAAGAGCTTTGCTTGTGTGATTTTAGTTGGTGGCAGGAAGAGGAACAAGAACAACGTTAGACAGTAAAGCTCGTTGTGTAAATTGACCCCACTTATCAAATGCCTACCAGGCACAAAAACACAACATTTATGCATGAAGACATAGACATTCTTCCAAAAGTAGGATAAGACTGGAAGCCAAAGCTCTCTCTTTCTCTCGTTTAATTTTACAATTGACTATATACATCCCTCCACAGTATGCTCCGTTAGCTTTATCATTCACGTCTCTGACTTGACGAAGGCCAGATTAAGAAAATATACAACGTCTCAAATCTTCTTCACTACTCCCCACTCCAGAGGAACAGCTTTATACCATAATGCACAAGTATAATATAATTCGAGTGGTATATGAGATTTTACTGTCTTTTGTTCCTAGTTCATTTAGAATTATCTTGAAAGCGAGTATGGACTCATGCCATACTTGACGAGATTTTCATCGAACTTGGACCTTTATACAAAAAATCTCTTATTCTCAGAAGACCCTATAAAGCCTTTTGTGGTTCTTATGGAAAGATAAGTTGTGCTCGCTCCTTCTCGCATACATATGGTAGCCAACGGTAGTTTATGTATTCATTATAGGTCTACAGACAAAAAGATTCTTTCATTGGGGAATCCTTGAGATTACTCAAGACTGTGAGTGTTGAGGACTTAAATATTTGTGGAGAGGGAAAGACTGACTGAAAAAGTGAGTGGAAGAGAGACATGAGAAACAAGCCAGATTGACTGACTAGGGACTGACATGACAGGAGACAGAAAGTAAAAACAAAAGGTTCATTTATGAAAGGGCACGTACTTCTCTACCAGACTACACACTCATATCCATAAAACTCACGGGAGGGTGCAAAAAGGAGAAACACAAAAACAACTTGTAAAAAAGCAAGTCCTTTGCTTCCATCATTGCATAAGAGTCACAAATATAATGTGATTTTTAAAAAAGTCCCTATTCAAAACATTCTGACTACTCTGCTTCTTTCAACATATTTTACAAAAGCTAAAGAGCGTGCATGCTGATGTCATTACTAACAACGAGATTATTATTTTCTTGGAAGAACTCTTCACAAGTAATACGCAGCAATAGTTGACATGTACACGTGACCAATGTATGCTTCCAAAGATAAAAGTTTGGGAAAAAAGCTCCACTCCAGATTTCTCCTGTCTTCAACTCTCTCAAAATGACAGAATAATAGTTTTTTTTGCTAACCGAAACTCAGGTTAACCTCGGTATTTACTCGAATGACGCAAAATCATTGGTGATTTCTCACCAGAGAAAAAATGCAAGTTGAGAAAAAACCACTCATCAAACTTACGTGAAGCATATCAGTGTCCATCTGTCCGCCGCGGAAAAGAAAAGATTCTAAGCACACACATATAGCAAGTGAGCAAATATTCTTGAGAAAAAAGTTTTCCCACATCTTCCTAGCCTGTAAATGATGTAGGTATGTCATGAGAAAAAGTAGAAATTCTAGAAAGATTCCGCATAGGAAAGGAGGATAATAGTAAGACAAGAGGAAAAATCGGAAGCTACTGCAAAAAGGCCGGCGTTCAAGAAAAAAGAAGGGAAGCCACGAGGATGAAATAAAGGAAGTAGTAAGTAAGCTGGAAGAGAATGTTAGAAAAGAAAGTAAACCCATCAAAAAATTGATTACCCTTTTAAGTTGTTCTTTTCCTAGGACGAGTGTATATTCTACGTGGAAGGAAAGTGCCATTCTTTCAATCGCTTCTCCTTTCCTGCAAACGAATCAAGGGGAAACTTGAACTGAGGAAAAGATAGTTTGAGAAGGAAATAAGAGAAAAGGGCAACCAATGTTGAGAAATAGTTGCACGAGTAAACTTTGCAGTCAGCTGACTCCCTATTTATTCCATCTAGAAAGAAGCGCTCAGAAATAGAAGACAATTCAACTGTTTTGTACTTTTTTATTCGCTTATGTCGTATATATGTGTTTTGGGATGAGTGGCGAATGAATGAGATGGAAAAGGAGAAAATCTAGTGAAAAGACGAAGTGGATTTTTTTCCAATGTGCGAAACTTCCATTTTCTTAACTAAGTATAAAAGATGTATGCCAACTTGATTCATTTTCGTGTAGATCTCATTTTCTACAGAGTAGTCTGAGTACAGCTTATTACACACTGGGAATTTATTGCAGGCATATTGTGATCTTGAGAGTGAATATACGTTTCGCAAGAATACACAGGATGAGGAAATTATTACCTATATTTGAACGAATCTAGGTGTATATGTTGAAGAAAATTCCGATTTATTATCACAAGAAGTAGGAATCCTAGTATGGGTCTGATACACGCGAAGAAATCTGTATAGTTGATTTTCAAAGGAGGTAACCTCGTTTCCCGAAAAATCTTTTACCTGCCTACCTTTCCAAGAATATATTATTCATTTTGTGCTTTTTACACAGCTATAAATATAATTCAGAGATGTTGAGCCTGGTATAGAGTCATGAGTTGAGATATGGAAGTGGTTTTATGGGAAAAGATTGATAAAAAAGTGCGTTTGTGTGTGAGAGAGAGATACAGAAAAAGGATATCTCACGTAATAAAAATTTCCTATGAATGGAGTAGTTGAAGAGAAATGCTAACAATTTCAATGAGGTAATGAATTTGGCGAATTTGAGCGAGAAGTTATTTATCGCCTTTTTTTCCTCTTGTGCGAGGACACAAGTGAAAATTGTATTGTAGCTCTTATTTTCAATCAAATCAAATCAACAATGAAAAGGCAATGGAGATGAAATGAAATGTATTGGAGGTATGGAAGGATGTACAAGTTGGTGTTCTTAGAAAAACGAGAATGAACTCGGGAAAAATATCCTTTCATTTAGCCTGTGTCTTGCACAATGGGTTCACATCATGAAATGAAATTTCTGACGGAGAAAGTTTTCTTGCAAGTTTTAATGACGTATATCATATATGTAGGTAGAGACGCTGTCAACAACCTCATCCGCCTGCCTATTTCAAGACAGTGTTACATTAAGTGGGTTACTAAAAGGCCTTTTCTATGAATTATGTTGTTTCCAACTGCATTAGTTAGACTTTCATTATCATTTTAACTGTAATTAGTACTATTGAATTACATGTCAGAAAAAAAACTCATTGATGCACATACATTATGGAAGTGTTTCCGAGAACACGTATTTTTTATTGTGTTTGCCAATATTCTTTTTGCAACGAAGTGAGATGCATACTCATGCTGTTCTTTTCCTAGGACATATTTTCTTATGTTACGCCTTTCACACTATGTGCTAGATAGACGACTGGTGTAAATTAAGGCTCTCAGTTTTGCTAAGCTAGAAGTGGTAGTTTCCTTTTTTTCCAAAAATCGGAATAAAAAGGGAATCCAAAAAGTAGAATGAAGCGTCCCAAGACTACTTATTCATTCATCCATTAGGAACAAGTGGCATCATCCAAATTCTTCTGATAATAAAAGAAGTGGGGAAAATCTCAGAGTTTCTTGAGACGTTAAGTGCCTAGGTAAATATGGCACTTCATTTCAAATGCCATATTAAAAAGGCATCCATGGGTAAGAAGTCTCTGGATAAAGGAGAAAGCACACATACACACTCTCATAGTCAGTATTCCTTCAGGGTTTTATACGAGTTGGCCGTCTTATTTCCAACTTTTACTTGGCTACGATGTTAACTTTTGTTTAAACCAGATATAGCAGCAAGCATCACCGTCAGTATGTGTAGTAGCAGCTGTGAGAATAGACTAGAGACTATAATGCTTTAGTCTAATAATGATGAAAGAATTGAGAGATATTTTTTTTATTTATCTGTCATTTTCGGCTTTTTTAGGTTGCTTTATTATTTATAAAACTGGAGCTTTCAATCAGTCAACTCTGATCATTTTCAACAGTATAAAGAGAA
>JAHZNA010004364.1:0-18560 GCA_027743935.1 Sinodicranocentrus sp. ZH6
TTTGATTTGACACGTTTTTATGTTTGCATGTAAATATTTTTCTTTGTACCACATGTTTATAAGTACGACTACAACAGTTCTTCCTTGAATGATCAAAATGGGGTGTTGAAAGGGTAATGAAAATAAATGTCACAAAATGATGGAACACAACTATTATGATTCATTGAAAAGTAGTATTGAATTTATTGTAAGCAAAATCAAACTTCACAGACATATTTTTCATCATGATGCATATTATGGAGTTCGTCGTTCACGTGTTTTACGATGACTAAACACCCCATAAATAAATTAAACTAAAACTAATTCGCACCTCTTTTCTTTTGCACTGGCAGCACTTAATGAACAAAATCCATGAATAATGATGATCAAGAACTTCGCAAAACACTATTTCACCTTTTCTTCCTTATCCACCGTTACTCTCTCCCAGGCCCCATTACACTTTGCGTCTCTGACCAATAATTTGCTTACAAGTTATACAAAACGGAACTTTGATAGCTCATACAGCTAATAATATTTCTTTACTAGCTTGAATTGTCTTATCTTATTACTTGACTGACTCGGGAGAGAGTACTTTCCTATCATATGCATTGGTTGTAAATTCATACACCATTTCAATAATGATGAGGAATCATCAATCATGACATAATTGCACACTTTTTTCTGATTTTATAATCGCTGCTCCGAACTCACTTTGCTATCTTCTTCGCTTCATGCATTCTTCCGTCCCACTTTGTTCCTAATGCGATTTATCGAGTAGAAAAACTCATATGAATATTTTACAATATACCTTTCGTATATATGAATAGTGATTACGATTATTAATACTAAATAGCAGCGAGTTCACTTTAAAATAATCACTTAAACCTTATTACTACATACATAATCTTACCGAGACGCAATTATCTTTTATATATATACATATTGCATATACATATTTATACTACAATACGACCATTATACTTCAACCAAATTAATTTTCTGATTCAATATCCATTCCTTACTAACACCACAGCCAAGAAACAACATCGTAACTTGTTTGTCTAGTGCTCTTTGATCATACGAGTATCAAGTATAGTTATATAATTACAGCTAGTAAAGTAAACAACAAAAAAGAACTTCCTTATACATTATTCACAAAAATAAACGTACTGGTTCTTACTAAAAAAAGGGTGACATGACTTTATGATGCAACAACAATTTCTTTGTCTACACCTAAGTTTAATTTCGGGTGGAGCAGCGGAAGTGGTATAAAAATCTGAACATTATCATCAGAAACTGTTTGTATGTTCAAGTTTAGAATTTTGGTTCGCAAGTAATTAATAATTAAAAACAACAACTAAACAAGTCAACTTTTATAAACGGATTTTACAGCCCGCATTAAATTAAATCAATGTCACCAAACAATAACACCAAGCACTCAACGCACCTGGTGCAACTGAAATAGTGTAGAATTTTCATATAATAAGACATTGTCGGCTTGTTGTAAAGTAAGTAAACGGTAACATCCTGAATTTTCTATAACGCCGAAGTTATTAAGACTCATCCCCATTCCCAGAATCATCATCATACTGCTCATTCGAACTATCATCTTCTAAATCGTCTTCGTCGTTGTCCATATCATAATCATCATCGTAAAAATCTGTCAGTTCAAGATTATTTTCTGGTGGTTTTGCTTTCACTACGTAGTCTTCTAGCGTCAGTGGAACAACGACTCCGTCCTTCTCGGCATCAATTTTCGATAATGCCACTTGTTTTCTACACAACAAACAAAAATTGGCAGGGTTAAGGGTTATATTGAAGAACTCTCAGTTACAGGGCACATGCTTGCTATTGTTAATGAGTTGGATCAGATCAGAACAACTGAAGCGTCTTTCCCAAAACGTATGATACACTGAGGAAATGAACAAAAATACATTTATGATCAGGGGTACTGGTGGAAAGCTTGAGCTTTGAAATAAATAAACCTATAAAGCAGCAGAAATTTCACTTATTAAAAATTCATTTACATAAGTATTGTTTAAGAAACGAGAGTAACAGCGCTAGTACGTATGACTTTTACCTCATAGACATTAGGATGCCAAACCTTGGTTTGAAAGCGAACGGATGGAGGGCTGTATGGATAGTCAGGAGGAAAGCGCATATGAGCCTGCAAATACAATAGCATTAATATTGTAATACTGACATAATATAACAAGAATTAAGCTGAGCACGAACGAAACGAAGAAAAATCAGTTTGATTCATTTATACATATATCTATGGTTTGATTGATTGATGATTAAGTCAAGATTACTTTGAAATATCCAGCCTGATACAGAGTATCTGGAGGTCCGAATATTGCAACTTCCCAATCAAATAGATTTTCATCATTTAGAAGCCGAACACGAAAGCCTTCAACTGGTTCCTCCTGCAAACCTTTGTATTCCAGAGCAAGTGCTCGAACGGCACTTGAATTTCCACTGGAGTGACCTCCAGCCATTCTAGGATGCGACATTTCCCCCAATAACAAATTCCCACGCTGTTCCTGATTCGAGATCCTTAACCAATATGAATGTGATTTTACAAATTAGTCAATTTCAGACCTCACGAAAACTTTTGGGTACTAAGTATAATAACACAAGGCCACAAAGATGTTTGTCGAAAATTCTTGACCAGAAACTACATCCGAAGCATTCTTATCCATCATCATTGTATCAACGTCAACCGTTCACCACTACTTACTCCCGTACGTGCGTCAACCGTAAAACCACATAAAATGGGGTTTGGCTAGGTGGCATTAGCTTTCCATGATTGCATTAAGTGATTAACAGTTAAAATGGACGGGGTTCCCCTATAAAAACTTACTTTTTATTCCGAAAATGCCTTCCTCACAGTTGTCACGGTAGACACAATCCAATACACACCAAAACTGGTCCTTCTTTCCGGCTGTTCAAAGTTGCCCGACACTCGAGGCAGACAGATCCGTTATATTAGATCTGCAAATAAGAAGAATCAAAGAGAATAATTACATATTTGATGTTACATGTAACATGCTTACTCCTTAGTGTCTTTGTATGTTGTATATGCCCTATGTTGTAAGTGAGTGTGACATATCATATTATCGAGACAACCTAATAGTAAAATAGGTGAGGTGAAAGTAGTGAAACGTAAAGTTAAACGCCCAACGCCAGCTTGCATTATATTATTAACGTTTCGTTGAAATTTAAAACTGACCACACACTAAATAAATCCTCTAAGCCGTAATGACATAATTACGACGCATAAAGGCTGGAGTATACGACCCAACAACCCCCATTTCTCGGGCGTTAGTATGTATACTCCAACTAATATTGGTCTGATTGTACTTAACCAACCCAAACTTTTTTTTAAATAAAAAATCGTGTTGAAAATCAAACATTGAGTTGGGAATCGTATGTTGATTTGAAATATGAAGTGAAAAATTGAGTAGAGAATCGAAGTGAATATATGTTGAGGGTTTGTAAATATCTTTCTAATTGGTTAGGTTAGGTTACGTAGGCTAGGTTTAAGTTATATCAAGGTTGGTTGGGTTTTTCCCCAAAAACTTGGGGTTGGTAAGTACAATCGGACCAATATTAGTTGGAGTATATATACCAATCCCCGAAAAAATGGGGGTTGGGTATTACAATTTAACCCGCATAAATATAAAAGCTACATAGGTACCTGGAAAATAAGTTTTGCTACCGACTAACAACGTAACAACCAAGATTACCTACATGCCTAACTAATGCCCGGACCTTCAAATTATTTCAACTCAGATCAATAATTAGATCAGATTGAGAGTACATCACATTTCATAAATCAGATCGCTCTATACAAATTCGAGCTCAAAACAAAATGAAATCAACCGTCAAGCCTCAACCATCCACTAATGACTGTGACAATCAATCAACTAATACTATCACCACATAATCACAATGTTGAATTGAATGTTGGGAATACTTCAATCACTGGGAATCTAATAAAGTTGACTGTTGACTATAAATTATGATATCGTGTGTCGTGTGTGCCATCGTGACCCGTTGCATTCTAAGCCTGACTAAAAGCTCGTTCAGTTCAGGTAAAATCAATTCATTCAGCACAGATTCGAAAATAAACCAAATACAAGTCTTACCTAACAGTTGACTAAATAAATCTAACTCAAAAAGTATTCTACACACGTGTGCTCTTACATTTGTATCCAGTTCAACGCCTGCAGCCACACATTTGACTAAAACTTGTATTTTTGTATAACTGGCCGAGCTGAGGTCAATAACTTCATTCAAGAACGAGACTATACATAGTATTAGTACGAACAAGAGTCGATAAATACATACCTAAATATAGATCTACACTTTTTTGATACATAGTGTGCACGCAAAAAGACAGGTTAATGACAATTGTAAATATGAAATCGTCTTTTAAAAAACGTAGATCGAAGGTTAATTTCCCCCGATGTGCATTAAAATTGACTGCGCACTACCCCACACGCATATACCAAGATCGGGCAGGACAAGAAAATATTATATGATTTTTATACACGAAATTTAGACGGTGAAAGTTTGTCTGATGCTACATGATGTAAACGTGGGATAAATATGAATACATGAACGAACAAGTACATCTGTAGTTGTAAAAAGCAACAGAATGTCCTTTATAAAACAACTATACGTATAAAAATAAAAAATATCGTGCTGAGTGCTGACTGTTCCATCCAAAGCATTTCCATTTCCACTCGCAAAACATCACACTATCACAACTCTACCCGAGACAGAACAGACAGAACATGATCTTATCTCATGTTGCATATAACGACAACAAGAAAGAGATCTAAATCACAGTAAAAATGCATCTTTCTCACCTCCTCAGTTTTTCACTTATGTTCCTCATTCAAAATGAACAAAGAAACGCCTACATTTTATGAGAATACGACAAACTGCTATCAGATCGTATAATGACACCATGAACAATGGAAAACTTGCCCAAAATTAGCACTTTTAGAAAAAATCCGTTTCCAAAAGTACTTGCAACGTAATTTTTTTATAGCTCTCATCAAGCATAAATGAGGAGTAAATGGATAAAAATTACCTTATCCAGTCGAATAGCATGAAATGCTATGGTATATGACAAGGTGCATACTACATAGTCTTATTAATATATTACTCTTTACTTGCTGCAATATTTTTACTAATTCTTCGTCATCATCATATATCAATATGCGATGCGCACTATGTTTTAGTTGTATGTTACCAGTTTTTAAAAAATCTTGTTGATTTGATACCTGGATTGAGATTGTTCTTTCTGTGAAACCAGTATTGTGGTGTAAACAAATATTACGTGAAAGATTTTCACAGGCAAGGTATAAAACCCAAACTGCCTTTTACATTACATGCAGTATGTACACGATAAGTTGTAAGTATAATTTTTACTCGCATAAGGACGCATTTAACTGAGGAAAAAGTTTGTAGCTTTGTATGATGAATTTTTATGATTATAATACAACGAGCATGAAAATATATATGTAAATGCTCTGCCAACAACATGTAGTTTATGTGCGATACGGATGTTATCATACCATATATTATCATACCTAATGCACAAAAAGTATGGATATGAAATTATGCATTTTGAGGAGTATGCATTCAATATATCTCCACTATCACACCACTCACCACTCTCCTCACTTTTTAACGCTAAACGGAAAGTAACCCATTACCATACAATCCAACTAATAATAGTTAATGTGCGTGATCTATCTCATGGGGATGTTGTGCTTTGTGCTATGCTGCACAGAATGATAAATACCGAGGCTCTTTTGTTGGATATTGTATTAAAACGACTATTAAGAATTAGCCTAAATATTTTACACTTATTTTCCACACACACACACAGAAAGTGACTTTACAGCTAATTTTGGGTCAGAATAAGGTAAACGGAGTAAACAATTTATTCCCATGAGAAGAGTGCGGTGCGACCACATTCTCTGTTTTGTGTCACGCATGTATTATACTTAAGACGATCCTAGCTTCAAAGGATGGAAATAGTGTACACAGTTAGAAGCATATTATAAACTTTAACATTCATTATGTGCATGTGATAAGTATTAAGCTCACGATATTTTTGTACCAAGACCAAAAACCTTTCAGCAAGACGTAAAAAATTTCTTGATCCTGTGCTACTTACTGATTTAATAATGACTTGAGTAAGTAAGAAGCGTATAGCGTAGCACAAATATGCTTTTGCTTGTAATTTTAACCTCGACAAAAGCAAAGACTCAAGTTTATAGCCCATAACCTATTACAACATCAACTGAGCTGGTAAATTGGACAGGCCAATTGAATTACAATTACAAATCAATCTACATTAATTTGCAATATTATTTGCAGTTAACGCATGCTTGATTAATATCGTAAAGATTGAACTACATTGGAATCACTTGCGTGAAATTCTAACCAAATCTACTGCATTTTACAAGTCTCTCATAGATTGCACACGCATCCATCTTTTAATTGTACATAGTTTTGCCTGTCATTGCTACTTTAGTGTGCAAGTTCATTTAAGGTCTTAGCCTTGGCCTACCGTTAAAATTATTAGGCAGCATCCTCTTACTCAACAGGAATTATAATAAAAATCCGCTTTCACAATCATGGAACAATGAAATGCAAATAAACTGAATTTTAAGTATCAAACAATCAAACCGATTGCGAAATTGCAATAGGAAAAACAACCTCTCTTCGTGCACAAAAGGGATGAGCGACATCAACACCTATTCAATATCTTTAACGACAAGAAACAGAAATTAAATTTCCAAGGAAAACCACGTTTTACCATATTGAGCAATTATCTCCTTCGTCGCCTACTACACCACCACCACCTTTTTGCTAATACCAGGAAGATGTTGCGAACTCAAACTCAATATATGTATACATTATGCAAATATTTGCACTCCTTGAATTACCAATTTTCTCTTTTCCTATGTCCTTCACTCCTTTCGGAAAACTGCGTTCTCTCTCCTTTGATTCCCACTCTGACTACTCGTTAATCACAAGAGAAACTTTCTTCCTTTAATAACACAATCACTTTCAATACTCCACCACCAAAGCCACTAACAATGTAAGTTAAGAAAAGTGCGAGACGCAAACAACAAAATAATACGGTTGATGACGATATGATGTGATGAGAACAGGATAATATGACTACTGCTGTGACGACGCTGGTGCAGCTTTAACCATTTTTTACTACTCTCTAGAGTAAATGCAACAAAAAAAATACAAAAGGAGGAACAGAGAGCAGATGACAAGGTCTGCTGCTAGTTGCTACTTGGTGTGTGAGTTTGTTAGTGAAAAATACTCCGACTACTGAAAGACCCATATAACAAATCGCTTATTCTAGAGAAACTCATATATTTTGATGTATATAGGTATATACATACCCTATATCATCTCTTATATATACAGTTAAGTACTTGCTACCGTGGTAGTTGTGTATAGGGTCCCTGAACGTGAACACAATGGATGACTGTGAAGTGATGTGAATCGATGCGATTGCGATATATGTATATATACTAACCACTTCCCCTCAACTTTTTCGACTTGCGCTTACATATCCCTTTATATGACAGAACATCATCCTTCTCTCCTATTATATGATGTGCACTTTACTACTCTGGAATTATATAGACAGAGGGAGAGAGAGATGTGTACTAAGGGTATCAATCCTTTCGCACACGAGCACTTGTACAAAATGCTGCCTGTTCTCCGCTTTTCTGCAGCGATACACTACTCGCTACTCTTCTCTCTATCCTCTACAGGACCTTTTTCCTAGGGAAGGACCCATTTTTCAAGTTCAAGTTAAATCTACAAAAAGGCCTTGGCCCTTCGAGCACACCTCCTTGCCAATCATGATTTGCTAATTAATGAGCTTATTAATTATTAGGGATTGTTTCCCATTAAAAAAGATTATCAACTTACACTGCAGTTATTTGAAATGAACTATTAGCAAAGTACAAACCTTCAATATATGAATGGAAGCTTGCTCAAATTTTAATAATTTGTCTAGCTGGATCACAAACAAAGAGAAAAGCTGAGCTAAACTGAGAGCGCTAACGCTAGCAAGTTTAGTTTAGGCGATGGACGAAAACAAATCGTGGAGATTTTTAGTAGGAAGTTTGCTCACACAAACTACTTCGAACATACTTTGTATTGTAAAGCAACGCACAAGTACGACATGTCGAATTGCTCTTTTTTTGCGTATGAATGCTGTTCATTTGCATTTTACACATCATATGCCTTTCAGTACTTCGCAGAAACGATAGTCACAAGATAGGCAGATTGGGATGATGATGCCAAAAAACTTGAGTAAAAAATACGGTTCAGTCATCCATCCCTATTTACCAAGCATAAAATTCAGTGTACAACTGTGCATCACAAAGTTTCAACTTCGACGAAAAATAATCATATACTCGCACAAAACTACAGCAGCGCACATACACAAGCAATTTTTATATGCACAGTGATCAAACCAGTGCCAATAATATCCACCAACCTCGAAAAACTTTGTGTATTTACCAGTAAAAGATAAAAATTGTTGAGATGTGAGATACGTTGACTTGGCCTGTCTTTCCGATATCCACTTTTATAAACTTTGCTGTTTTTAGATGCACACACACATATTACACTTCTCAAAATAAATATGACCAACAAGAAAAGCCCATGTTTTGATAAATCTCAAACTTACCTAGACTTCTGATGCAGACTGGTTGATCCCTTTCGAAGGAAATGATGAAACAGTTTAGCTTCGAGAGAAATGTCCCTAGATGCACTAGCTCTATTTAGAGTTGAGTACTTAGTGAAGCTCGCTGGCTTTATTACAAGTTGCAATTTACTTGTAATTGTTTTAATTGTTGTACTTGCTTTTTTGTGCAATAATGCAATTTTCAGCTTGAAATTATTACTTAGTTTGCTTGCCGAGTGAACTGTGTGAGAACAGCAGAAAATGTAGAGTGGAGAGCTGCAGTAATGGTGTAACCTCGACAAAGCAAGCATCAGAGAATAGAGAGAAGTATGTAAGGTGTTTTAGGAAACAGAGCTATGTTCGTACCATATATGATTGTATGTATAGTGTATATATCTTATATGCACACAAATATCATGATGATGACTAGTTCGTATATATACCCCGTACGACTGCAAATATTACTGCTGAGACTTTTTCTTAAGTGCTCAAACTAAACTTATGCTCAACTGCTTTGTTTTCTGTATTTTGTTTATTTCCTCATTTTTCAACATTATGTACTCCTTTTTGTGAGCAAGCACGCTTGAATTCGTGTAATTTTAGCATACAATATGTATCTTCTGCTGGTGTTTGCGTTCTCCTATAATGAATACGAAATAGGATTGTATATTTATTTGAGAATAGTGGTGAAACCATATTTATTGAGGTGAGTGCAGTTGGGTACAAAGATGGGATAAACATGTTTCATGCATATAAAGCCATACAATGAGACATCAGCACACGTTCTAATGTATAATCCATAGTGGCAAGTAGGCTGAAAACTTTTTTCTTCCAATGTTTCTTCATGTATCCAGGCGCACAGTGTAGGTAGAAAGGCGACATGTGATATCATCTGGTCCTGCTCTGGTGCTTCCTTATGCATAATGTAAACTGGGTGGATATATGGGAATGAATGTGAGGAAAATGCAGAACATAATATCATCTACATTCTCACAATACATATGAATGACGCGATTGGATGAAAAGAGTCACTGAAAAAAGTAAGTGTGAACGTGAACGCAAACCCTTTGTGAGTGATTCACGTCTGTGTGTTTCCAAGTTCTTTGCAAGGGTTCACTCACACACGTATCTTCATACTTTATAAATGATAGCGTGGTGTGTTTCAGTTTAAGCTCAGTTTCTGTATTAAAGTATACCTACCTGCTGCAAAAGGGCAAAAAATGTGTGGAACAAGTACTGCGGACATTATATCGTATTACGGAACGTGCATGGAGGCAAACAAACATGTACACATGTTACTTTGTTGAAATATATAAGTTGGCAACTATACCACCTTTTGTGCCCACACAATGAAGAAAAGTAACACAGATGTTGTATGAACATAGATATTCTCGTTGGTGTAATAAAGTCTCTCACCGTGGGTATATCCATGCGTCGATCTGAGTTTACTTTTTGTTGCGCTGTGTGCTCATATTTACTCAGATGCCAAGCAGTTGGTAACAGGAACAGATGTAACACCTTTGAATTTTAACACTTTATGTGCACAACACACAATCCTCTATCCCTATTTCTCACAGGATACTCCTCTTGCCATCTAGCAGAGGGCAAAGAAATGTGCTACTGTTTATTGATTTTATTTTGTAAATGAGTAGAAAAATCACAAAGAAAATGAAATTTATAGGATTTCCAGTTACACTATTTACCTTGTTCGCTCATATAATGAATTCCATGTAAGATTGTTGAATACATATAATTTGCTAATATTGAATTGAATTGAATTGAAACTTTATTGTGATGTCTAGCCATTTCATTTCAATTTCAATACAAATAAGTACTGTTCTCCCAATAGTGACACCATACCATACGCTTTATAAAAACATCTCTTAGCTAATTATCTATCCTATTACAAATATTACATGTACTATACTAGATATAATATCAAGTCACACCAAACATAAAATCTTTTTTCCTTAAATTGTAAGTGCAAGCAGTGCTGCTTCATTGTCAGTGGTTAAAATTTGTCTTTGTTCAAGAATACTTTATATTTCAGACAAAAGATGGCCAAAGAATTCCAAAATAAACTTTTATAGCTGTGAGCAAGAAATCTGAAATATTTCCTGAGGACGATGGACTATATATGAGCTCTTACCTTCAAACATACATATTATCAATATAAAAGCGTAAGCATCAGTAATAAAACTTTCCCAAAAATGAGTTCTTTGACCATAAGTCATTTATTTGGGCTGTCGCAGCTCACCAGCAATTAAGATTCTGATTGATGACGGAATCGGCTTTGCTTAAAATGCCAGCAAGCTCTTGTTCGTGTTATACATTAATTCTTCTCCTTTGCATAGATTCCACAAGTTAATCCTAGCCACACACTAAAATATCTTACTCGAGGGGAAACAACAGAAGCCACGAACGAGTTCTTTTATGCAACACAAGTCTTCCCACACCCCAACCTTGTGATTAAAATCAAATAAAAATCACAGTCATATTTCATTGTCAAGTTTGCATGATGAGTGTGATGGTGGGCTTCTCAGCTTTTGAAAAATAAGTCACACAAAACAGACTCCCAAGGGAGTACTATGCTACATTTTAAAAAGTCTATAGTAAACAAACCACAGTATTTTCTATTTCTACCTCACCAATGGAAAATCTGTAGTAATTCGAAAGTTTTATGTGTGACTAATGGTACACACGCGCTGGAAATGTTTTCCTCTAAATCACCTTAATGAAATAGACGGACAGATTAAATCTATTCATCCATTATTCATAACTTTAAAATTTGATTATGATTTGGAATTTTGAGCGACTCTCAAAAACTTTCCTCTTGGACGCATTCCCATTTTATCGAAGTCTTTCTCCAGCAGCTCCCCTAATGGACAAAAGGAATTATAAGCATTTTGTTCATTTTCGTATGTTTTTTTTAACAAATCGTCTAATGAATACGTATTCAACTCTTTTACCCGTTTATTTATGCTTATGCTCGTATTTATGTTTGAATTTGTTCCATGCATTTCATCTAAATTCGTGAATAGGCACACGTGTTTGTTTACCAAAAGGGAAACGCTATCTCATCTCCCTTTCTCCAACATCCATTTCATCCAACAAACTCAACGAGCTAAATCATTCATGCATTCAGTTTACTTAATTTTACAGACCGTCCTCAATTGAAATTGCATGTAATATTTGAGCACAAAATGGAGCGAAAATAGGGTGGCAGACACAGCTGGAATTGCATCATAGTGCCATTGCAAAGGAAAAGAGAAAATGGTGAAGTGATGGGTTGTCAACTAACAACCCAACTTCATCCTTTTCTTTTACAAATATCCCCAAAGCATAATGGAAGATGTGACTGTCAATGTTAGTCTTCAAAGTATACCCATTCTTCACAAAATACCATCCCCCTTTTTCCAATTTTACTTTCATACAAGTTCACCACTTCCGTCTCCACTATAATCGCATTTCACAAAATCTCCGGAAATTCCGTTTTATATACTTGATACCTTAGACCCCATATCAAAAAATAAAGAAGTTGGTTCAATGGAGACTCCCAACATTGTCTCTATCTTTACAACTTTTCTTTACTTTCTCCCTTCAAATGTACTTGCACAATAATAATATATATAAAAAATTCTCTTAACAAGGCGAAGGAATGAGGGTGGCTTGGTAGTTCACAATGGCCTGTTATGAATAACTAGCGACAGACCCTCAGTACTTTACGTACCTTTGTGTGTTGCCATTACAAAATCCTCAAAATTTGTTCTTCCACGAGGGTAGCAACTCTAAGTGGGTTTGGGTTCTGCAAGGAATTGGAAGCAGGAGCGAGTTTTCCTTCCCTCTTTTATATCCGTTATCCATCATAGTCAAAAGTAGAGTATCAAAGATGTAGTCAAATCATCTTGTGAAAATGTCTTTCTGAGGGTTGTTCCAAAAACTACCTACAAGTAAGGAATGAAATGTGGGAAACGTGGTTAGAACCGTCAAATGCGAGACTCTAGGATGGAATACAAGCAAAAACGAAAAGATACTAGGGTTGTAGTAATGTTGGCTTTTCTTCCTTCTATCTTTACCACATCTGGAGAGAGTGAGGATACGTATTTTTCTTCAAATTTCCACAGCTTTTCCACATTGCGTGAATGTTTTCATGCTGGTACATGCATATTACCAGCAAGGGAGTCATTCCTTTCCTACAAGGGAAACCTCCCCTTCCAACCCTCCGTGGCTTTTTTCTCCAGCACAAAGTGAAGTTTCATGTTGCTCCTATCTCCCCATTCTATTCTTTAAACTACTCCTGAACAACCTTGCAAGCTGGCACTTTCTCGGTGGATACACTATCAGTAGCTTGCAGTAGTTTGACACGATGTTGTTAGCAATGCGAGCATTTGAGATTTGAGACGTTTTTTTGGGGGAAACTGGAAGTAGAAATTTTGTTCCTGGGTGAGCACCACTCATCTCCGTATTACATTCCACACAGTTTGAATATCAAACTCTTGTGCCTCGTCCTCATTGCATTAATCGAAGAAGCAAAGAATGCATATACATGAGAGGATGTGCATGTGCAAGTGCATCCATTTATTACATTCTCTCCACTATCTTATGCGTTTGGAGGAAATAATGAAAGTGTGTAAGCTGCTATCATCCCAAAAGAAAATCCACTTCAGGAAACATGTCTCATGTTACCAACTCCAAAAAAACATTTTGCTTTCCTGAAATAGAAAACATTCTGTAATTCATCTATCCATCCATTTGCATTATTCGCTGTGCCGCTTTTACACCAATTTAAGAAAAAGCAGCTGTAACTTTTTACATAGATTTCAGGGCGGAGTAGGTATAAAAGCGGATATTGTATGTATCACACACAAACACACACATGCTACTTATGCCATGCCTTTGTCAATTTTAGGGCAAAAAGGGATTTTGATTGTGAGTTGAAACAAAGTGTATGTGTGCAATATACCGTATGACTCATCAAGGGAGAGAGAGAGTTGGAGCAAGAGGTCTTGCTTTTCTTTTCCATTTTAGCTCGTGCTCGCAATCTATGCTGGGTGGATACCCTCCTTTTTAACAGTTGCATGCATGCACTCCACACAACGCGTCCGTGATTATATCCTCTTTCCTCTCTCTCTCTCTCTCGTCAATAACGTTTACAGAGTCCTACTGTTTTCTCTTCATGTATTATGTCCATATGTCCAAATAATAATACAGTTTCAATGTTTGTGATCGATAATTTAGGCGTTTTTCACTGAGCTACAAAATGAAAATGAAGGAGAGAAGAGCTGCGAGTTGTATTGTAGAAATTTTCTCATGTCAGGGGTTCCCTACATACAAAGAATGTGTTCATGACATTAAGTAACTATTGCGTATGTACATGTATCACACTATGAATGATTGTCCATGTCTATGGATCCGCTTTTTCCAAGAAGTGATGCATATACAGCTAGTTAGCTACCTGGGTCAAATATACATACGCATATACTGCCTATATGTAGGTGTATCGACAAAAGGCATGAAATGACACAAGAGACGGACCAGTGACTGGTTCCAATTCTGTATGTGAATTACGCATAAGTAAGAGGGATCAAACCGTAAACACGAAATGCGTTCATTTACTCCTTCCAGTTCACCTTAAAAAAATTTACGAGGTTTTTCTCCCAAAAATTTCTCTGCTTATGTCCTTGTCCAGGTATTTCCACCACAGGACATACGTCCCTCCCTCCTGTTATAATAAAACATTCCGGTGTATGAGAGAGAAAGAATAAAATAAACTGGAAAACTTGTGACTATCAAATTGTCGTATTTTATACCATTTTTCTTAGACAACCCTCAGGTTTGTTTTGTTATCACTTTCACCAAAAATATATAAAATATACCTAAAGATATTGTTGCTTCCGGAAGAATCATGAAAAACTTTCAAAAGAGAGACAGACACCACCCCAGCCCACACAATTTAGTGGAATAATGAAGGTAACAAAAACTGGAGAAACTCTATGAATTTGTCTTCTTTCCATATTCACGTAAAAACAGCCCTAGTGTCATTTGTGAGAGAGCTTTGCTTGTCTAAGCCCAGCTCAGTGTGTGGTGGCTCGTTCTCGCTCTCTTAAAACTTTCTTTTTACATCTCTGGATCTCCCAGCCACTTTCTCAGTTGCGAGTGTGTAGTCGACGAGAGAAGAGTGAGTGTGTGTTTCTCTCTATACGACTTGACGAGAGGGTGATGGCATGGGAAACTAGTGAGAAAAAAGGAAAACCCGGTTTATTACACAAAAGGTTTTTCTTTTCTTACAGGATTTTAATCCTCATTTCAGTGTTTATTACAAGCTCTCCTCCGTCTTCATAGTCACGTCAAGGAGCTCACACTATTTAATACAATGTTTCATTTCTTTATATGACGACGGACAGTGCAAAAAAGTCGTCGGATATGTGTAGTGCATTTTTACTTGTAAATTTCATGTGAAAATTTTCTCCCTTGTGGGTTACATAGCCTACCTCATTTCTTACTCGTTATGCGCGTTTAACGAGAGAATAATCTATCGTGCAGTGTTCCACTGTGGTGCTGGGTGATTCCTAAAAGGAAAAAACGGTTCTTTCCTTATTTCATTTTTATTTTTATTACTCACCTTCTCTCTTTCATTCAAGCATGTTACCATATACTACCAAGTTAAAAGTGGATTTTGTGTAGGGTGGTGTGTTGGTTGATGTTGGAAAAAACCATAGCGTTTTATTACTGACTGACACGTACAAGGGAAATTTTTCCTCTTTAGCACCATTACCTCTGTTGGTATTCTTCACGTTTAGAAAACAATAAGACAGATTCTAGCCTTTTGGACTGTAATAAATACCCTGAAGGAATTCCAACAAAAACATACAGAACAGTCACTATATTAAATGAACTTGAAACAAGTGTGAGCAGCTCATTATCATTGTAACGGAAAAGGAAATTTGGTGCGTGAAGTGCACAAATATCCTTAGCAAAACTTCACTTTCTTCCTGTAACCATCGCTGAACTTCTTGGCACGAAGGAGTTGGTGTGGATGAGAGGAAACACCTACGTAACAACAATTTTCTCCCCAGAGTACAGAATGACTAAAAAGGAATGGATATACTGTCAATGTAAGAAGATAATTAGTTCTAAATTTAATAATTATACATATATATCTATATAATATGCATATATGTATCCCCATATCCTACATGTTCGCACATATTTTCCTTCTCGCGTTGTTTTCCGTCAAGATAGGTAAATAAGCTTTCATTTTTTTCTGCTGATTGGATAATAATGACGAAAGATTGCATGATGTTGAGGATGATTGCATGGAATTAAATGAAGGAACGAGAGGAAAAAAGATAGGGTGCTTATTATCATGATCGAGTCTATAAAAGAACGCGCATAAATGCCTACTTAAGTGAGTAGCCAGGAGGAATGGAATGACTAGAATGTAAGTGTCCGCCGGAAGGATCAATGGACGATAGTAAAGTTGAATGATTAGATTGTTTTAGCATACAGGTGATTACGATGAATGATATGTTTGATGGGAGATGAGTTGTTTGCATTTTGTCCGGTTGGTCAGCTCACTCAACTATCGTCTTATGTCGGTGCGGTAGCAAGATCCTTGTCGGAATGGCAGCAGCATTACATGCAAACATGACATGTTCCTTGTCCTGTTATAATGTGTTTACTTACTTTATGAAGAGATACTCTCATACATATAATTTGCATAGACATGTTACCTCACATTACATCACATCAAATCACATTAGATTTGCTGTAATTTATTGAAAATGCTGCAATTTACATTTTGATTCAATTACTGCAACTTTTCGTTGCCGAGATAAGGGCTGAAGCTGAGTTTGCAGAAAATATATGATTGACGGGAGTCATTCTTCTTGTAATTTATACTATTCCCGTGTGGTTCATCCCGGTTGACGGAGCGTTTCCCACGAAGGTATAATTTTATTGTGGGGCTCACTTCATTTTGTTTCCCACAACTTGGTATGCCACCACAGACACAAGAGAGTGATTATGATATTTCCACTCCTTAGCATTTTAAGAGGAGAGAGATTAAGATAGAATCTTGACGTCTTGCATATATCCTTTTTGACAACAAGACATATTTTTTGGGAGAATGCAAGCAATGCAATAAAATCCTTTGCCGTCAAAAAGGTGAGAGTATATTTTTTCATACAAAGAATGTTCACAATGTGATGTGAAACGTGAAACCAACAAAAAGTTCACCTGCGGGATTCAAGTGTCAGATTCAAGAAGTCATCGCATATCCCACGAATTAAGTCTTTTCTCTCAAGAGTCAAAAGTGGTTAGAGAGAATTGGGAAGGGAAAATCTCAAAATGTTAAAGAACTATGCTGAGTAGGGAAAAGGGCAAGAAACTTTTCTGCCCTCGTGTATGCCCTCCTGGACAAAGAAGAAAAAAAACTTTTTTGTTTTAAACGACTGTAAGACAAGACTGGAAACTGGAGACATAATTATCATTATGTCGAGGAGTGGAGAATAATATCATATAAAATTGTTTAAGAATACCATATCCGGATATTGCCATACAAGAGTCGTCTCTCTTTCGTGCTTCTAGTGTGCATTAATGTAGTTGCTTTTTGTTGAGGCGTTTGTCGTTATCAAGATGACATTGTGATTTCATGAACTAATTCGTTCTTTCTCCTTCTCACGCAATGGCACTTTTATTACGGTCGCCTGCAATGCCTACTTCGAGCTCAGAAAGTATGGATAGGGATGGATGGAGAGTTCTTCGAGGAGAGTAGGGGGAAACAGGTTTTTCATCTATAAAATGGCTACATACCTTTTCTTGCCTTATTTAACATTCCCTATTTCACTGCATAACAGAATTACAATATTCCCTACCGAAAAATTCACTAAAGTATGCAAGTCAGGCTTTTCTCAAGAATTAGCTACATTTATACCTGCAGCCATTATGATTCTACAAACTACATAAGTATTTCTCTCGTTGCCTCCCTCTTGGATGAATATGCAAAACGCAAAAGGACTTTTTACCCTTTTGCGTTTTCTTAGCTCGTGTATGAAAGTCCTTTCAATAGATGTTATGCCTTGAGAAATATGCACATACTACTTCCTTTTCCAGAAGAGCTCTTGACAACTGTCTTGAACAAAAGGTGAGGCAGGTGTAATAGTACATTGAAAAAGTAATAATATTATGGCAGTCCTATTTTTTTCGCTGTGACTACGTGCTTAATTTTCGTCATCTTCTGCGGTCTAAAGGATAGAAAAAAATAACATGATGGTCGTGGTAGAAGGAAAATTACTCTACCAACAAAAACTTTTCCCTAATCACAATCACTGTGTACCTCAACCAAGAAAACTTACTCAAGTATATTATTATGTCGACTAGAAGGGTGGTAACTGGTAACCGTTCCGTAGCGGCTATTCATTTCTCTGTGGATCTTTTTTCTTACGTAAACACCCAACATATCATCATATCATGGAGAGATTTTGTGTAAAAAGAAATCATGCATATGGTTCAAACAAAGGATGTGTAATGTGTATCATGTAAAAGGGATTTTTTGGGGAGGATTTAGCGTATATCTGTAAAAAATGGAGACAAACGCCTATTGAGTCGGGAAGAAGGGATGATCTACCATTGGATTTTGATCATTTTTTTTCATCTTCACGTCTACCCTCACCGCAAAGTCAAATCAGTAAAGAAGCACACACACACAAAAACCATTTTAAGGGTTCCAACATGATGATCAAATGATGATGATAATGCACTACGTCTCCCTTTTGTGGGTTCTTTGATTCTTTCCACCGACAAAAATTGATGCACAGAGTTTCATAGAAAA
>JAHZNA010004365.1:0-11370 GCA_027743935.1 Sinodicranocentrus sp. ZH6
CTCCAACAGCAACACCTATTTCAGCGTATCCCGCTGGGTTATAAGCGACTCGTAGGCGTTTTTTAAAAAATCCCTAATTATTACACTTGTAAAGACAACTGAAATACATATTGTGCAAGCACTTTGATAATCTTTAGAAAACTTTGCTTAATTTTAGTTTTGTTAACTTTTATCTATTTAGACCCTGTATGGTCTACTTTTCTTAAAGATTTTTTATGACATTTATGGCATAGTGACAACCTGAGGAATGACAATTAATTCAATTTATAATTTAATATTTTTACCATCTTATGGAAGCACGAGTTCTTAAAATTCCTGTAGCCTGTTAATCATGACTGTTTTCTTGTCCTGGTGATGAAGGAAGAATAAACATTCGAAAGCTTGACATTTATAATTTAAAATGTTATAACCACATGATTAATTCTTCAAATAACTTTTATCATGTTATATCTCATTTCTATAATTAATTTTGTTGCATGTATGAAGTAAAAATGTAAATAAACATCAAATACAAGTTTCAAAATATTTACAAGAAATATAATTATTAGAATAAATTTTTATTTAGCTCCTTCTCTTCAAAGAGAAACAAAATTATGCATATTTGTATTGAACATCTTCTAGTTGAAAAAAAAACCACCACTGCACTGAAATGAAAATGATAAAATTGAATTCAAATTGATTGAATGATAAAAATATTCACACAGAAATACTCATAAAAGGAATGAAAACTAAAGCTTAGCAATTGTAAAGTTCATTCTTGATAGTGCATAGAGTATTTCAGCGACGTTCGTAAGAGCGAGAGCGAGAACGGGATCGGCTCCGAGAAGGACTTCGCCTTGGAGATCCTCGACGCCCAACTGGGGAATGGCTACGACTGTGTGAACGACCTCGGCTGCTGCTGCTGCCACCACCGTGATCTTCCTTGACGCGAATGTATGATGTTTCTCCCTGCAACACAAAAACGATCAAAAAATAGGGTTAGTTATCTCTCAGTTACAGTTTTTTTTTTAAAAACTAGAAGTTCATAATTAGTGAATATCGTTGGTACATGAAATATGTATTTTGAACCCATTCCAAAGTAGAAATTAAATGACGGGAAAAGCGCCTCACAATAACTGGCTCAATTCATTCATGATATAAAAGGGGGACATGATGAAAAGAGATGGTCACTCAAAATCCATACTCCTTCTTCGCATTTCCATATGCTGTATGCTTATTCCTTTTCCAAATCCAAATTCTGACTCATCACAAGCAACATTTAAAAAGCTTTCCCTTTCTTATTCCTCTCCCTTTTTTCCTTCCACCAATACATTTTTTTCTTGTCCCAAATATTCTCTCCTCATCCTTTACACACAAGGCAACAATCAATTCCTTTCCAATCCAAAATCCCAAACTAACAGTCCCACCTAAAGGTGTCAGCCGGGCCAAGAAGTAAATTCTGTACATGAGAAATATTCAGCAGAACATTTAGCAAATGTGGGCTACATGAATAATGAGGTGTTCGAGAATGAATGGAGAATTTAAATTATCAACAATATTCCTCCGCAAAATAAATCCGATGGGCACATGCTTATATAATTATTGGTATACCTACAAAATGAAACCTTTGAAGCTTTCAAAATAGAGATTAACGTTATGGTTTTGCTTATTGATTGAATTGTGCATTAACTCTGATAAAGCAAGCTATGGGCGAGTTTCAAAATTACTTTTTCAGGAAAAATCGAACCTGAAACAAGAACACGATACTGCGAGCGACGAGCTGGTCCACCGCGACCACCTGCTCCTCTCCCACCGTCACGTCCACCACCTCCACCCCGATCACCACCAAATCCAAATCGCTGACGCTTTTCTCCACGAGGAAATTCTACACGAAGTTTGTACCCATCCAAATCGTATCCATCACGCTTATCAACCGCATCTTCAGCATCTCTGACAAATTCAAATAAGCAATTTAACAACCATTCAGTTTGGTTCACAAAGAATGATGAATGACTGATGATGACACTCTATACTTTGAATATTTTACTCTAGTAGAACAGAATTTACCTTGGATCCTCAAACTTGACGAATGCAAATCCTGGCTCCCTCCCTCTCGCTTTCAAATCAACATGTAAAACTTTTCCATATCTGTAGAAAACATCTTCAATGTCCTTGGTTCTCGTATCTGGGGGCAGATTACCCACGTAGACACGACTTTCGTCTCTTGGCATGATGAAAAATCAATTTGTTAAAAGTGGCACCACAAAATAGATCAGGTCACAAGTTGCGAATAAACCTGAAAGGTAACAGTAACATTGTAATAATTATTATAAAATAACTATCAACTATATTCTCAACATTTACTCTTTTCTCATGACTTTATTCTTGCACATATATTGAAATATAGCCACTGACAACTGAGGTTGTCAGCCATCAGCTGTTACTAGTTAATGATATAAAAGTCAACAAGTAGTCAACAACAACAGACAACAGATGACTGACTGATGCAATAAACGACATATTAATGATAAAATTATCACCAACAACCAAAAATGTAAAATGTTGAATGTCAAGCACTGCCAACTGATCACAGACAACCAACTATCGACTATCAAATTAAACGACGTTTGACGTTATTCTAATTTTTCTAGCTAACCATACATTGTACATACGTTATATTCAACTAGGGATTTTCAACAAATGACAAAAATCACCACCTCCATCCTCAAACCACACAAGATTACAGTGACACTCCCCCTGTCAACCTACTGAACCACAATTTCAGCAATAAACCCAACCCCAATTAAAACTAACCCCACGTTACCTTTAATTAAATCCGAGATTACACAAAAAAATAATTAAATCCTCAAAATGTCCGCACTACTAATCTTCTACATCAAACTAATATTATATTTTTTTCCCTGTTGCGTTCTACTTCCTCCTTCTCTTCTTCTCACCCTCAAGCTAAAGTTTATACACAAGTGAAGGCTGACTGATGAAATGCAACAGCTCTAATAAAAAAATAGCAAGATAAGGAAAACTGACACAAGCCAACAAAAACTGCGACTCGCGCACAATATATAAGCTTTAGCTAAGTACTTGTTTTAGCCAAGGCTGAGAGGCGAAAAGGAGGACAACAATACCTTCATGTATTGAGGGCTAACTTGATATAAGAATAAAAATAGCGCTTCGCTAGTGGGGCAAGGTGATCCAAATATTTGCATGTATTTGTAATGAGTATACAGAGAGAAAAATGTTTTAGTTGCTATGCTCAAGTTTGCTTGATGAGGACAAAGGAGGGTAGCTAGCTGTGCATACTTGATACAGAGCTTGGTTGGCTTGTGGCTAATTGTGGAATATAGCGATATGCATAGCCGAAATGAGATGTAGATGTGGAAGTAAAGTAGAGAGTGTGTGTGCATTGTGCATATGAGTGAATTTAATTGCAATATCCATGCATTTTTACTGTAGTGTATTGTCAATGCTGGTTTGGTGGTGACTGACTGGGTTTCTTACCGTGTTAATCAAAATCAAAATTAATTAAAACAAGGATTATTGGATGATTAATGAGGAAGTGCTAAATGAGATGAGATGATTATCCTTACAATTAAGTAGTCGAGTACACTACAGTATATACACTACTGTGCAATGAACAATTGACAGTTTACTGCTCTGAGCCTTCCTGCTTGATAGTATGGATTTTCATTTTGTCATATTATGCCATATGCCATGATATGGTGACTCTTGTCTATGACACCAAAAAGGAAAAGGATTAATATGCTTATAATTAGTAAAAGGACAAAAGTGGAGAACAATTGAATATATAATGTGTGCAATTACTTTAATTAGGTGGTTATGTTATGCCATTTCCATCAGTTTCCCTTTCCCGAAGTCTGCAAAAGCTTTTATTGGGATATCTTGCTGTTTGCATATACTTATATTGGATTGAAATGCGGAGTGCGTGGAGGAGCAAAGAAATAAGAAATGAAAATATATCTGGAATATCTGAATTAGGTTATAGATTGCATCTCATTGTCTCACAGTCACACAGAATCATATTTGCATAAATATGTAATAATTACAGAAATTACATATTCACTTCACTCTTGTAGATTTGGAGAATATGAAGCAAATTATTATACAATTTTGTCTTTATATCTAACAAATTAAATATAAAAAACTATATATATGGTTATACACTAATGAAATGAACCAAACCACGGAACCAATACCAAACCACATCCAATACTATTAAATAACAACAAAGAACCGGTTTCTGTATTCACTTATGTCGTTTTCATGTTCACGCTTATTTCTTGGTTCGCGTCTTTTGTGGAACATGATGTTGGGAGAATGCATAAATATTAGATTTCGCAGTGTCAATTTACTACTGAATTACTTAAAAGCTCCATGCTCCAGGTATCGGAGACTTTAGAATAAAAATTCAATGTAGAGTAAGAAAATATATGGCAGTGCAGACTGCTCCAGTTTTTGTGAGATAAATTGGACCAATATCCCTCCCAAATTGACCATGGCAGATTTTTTTCATTAAGATTATACTAAGATTTCTTGGGCGTGTCCACCTACTAAGTGTCTTTCGTCCGTTTAGCGTTACAAAACCTTGAGCGACTATTCCAGCATTTCCAGAATGAGTTTTTCTGAGTGCAGTTAGTAGTTGTATATCTTCAATCTTAGTAAGATGAGGTGTGCACGGGCATTCAATTTGAGCGTAGTGCTGGCATTGTGCTATTTTACAGAAAGTATAGTAGCACAGTCACCATGGCAACAAAGGTCACAGCCAGTACAGTCATCATGGCAACAAAGGTCACAACCACAACCAGCACAGCAGCAGGCTAATGAACCCCAACACGTGTGTGTTGACCTCACAGCAAGGTTTTCTTCTGTGGAAGGGACGGACGGAGTGAGGAAGGAAATTATAACTCTGAATGATCGCTTTCCTGGACCTACGATAAGAGCCAAGTTGGGTGATAAGCTAACGGTGACAGTGAGGAATCAATTGAGGTCAGCTTCAGGAAGAGAAGAAGAGACTTCTGTGCATTTTCATGGATTGGAGATGAAAGGTAAGAAAAAGGAGCAACACTGAAATTATAACATTTGTATTATGAGATGATAAGTACTTACAGTAAATTGACATGTAAAAATACTTTAAAAGAGACACCTTGGTGGGATGGTCCCGAGCTGGTTACACAATGTCCGATACAGTATGGGGGGCACATGACATACACCTTCAATCTCCATCAGGTTGGAACATACTGGTGAGTAGTGCTGGGTATACGTGCAGAAGGACGCAAATGAATCTAGCAATATTGCAATTACAATTACAAATTACAATGGCATCGTATTTTCACAGGTACCACTCGCACACCTCATATCAGTATATTGATGGCTTCTGGGGGTTCCTGATTATCGACAGTAACGTGACTGATGTCCAACCTCATCGCTATGATGATGAGCTCACAATAAGCTTAATGGATTGGTAAAATGTGCAGATATTTTTTTAACTACAAGACCACAAAATGATTAAGGATTTCGTCTTCAACAGGCACCATCGAACAGGAGCAGAGCTCACCCAAGTATTCCGTTTACCTGAGACCTCCTCCATTCTCAACGCGGCGCGCACACCAGTCGCTGATTCTGCTTTGATCAATGGGAGAGGAAATGCAAATTGTAGCCTTGCAAGATCACAAAACTTCACATGCAACGACGCCCTCGCAAGCATGGCCACTGTTTTTAATGTCAATCCCGGCTGGACATATCGCATCCGCGTACTCAATCCTTCTGCTCGAGCTTCCTTCAACTTCTCCCTTGATAATTTAAAACTGCGTGTAATTGAAGTAGATGGCGTGGATACAGTAGAAGTTGCAGCCGTTGACGCGGTTGAAATTTTTCCAGCCCAAAGATATTCATTCTTAGTCACAATGGATTCCAAGCTGCCCTTGGACTACTTTTGGATTCGGGCTGATATGGTCCTTGAAGCTTTGACACCGGCAGAAACAATCCGAGTAAGAAATATCCGTCCTCTTGCAGCAATCCGTTATGTACGCCAGGTTCCCAACCAGCAACAATCTTGGGCATGCACCCCATCTTCCCCTTCTCCAGCAGCAGCCAGTAGTTCAGTTCATGGTTCCAGAGGAGGTGGTTTCCAAGGAAGACCTGCGTGTCGACAAGAGCCTTGGATGGATGGCAGAGTTCAATGGGCGAAAAGTAGATTTGAAGCTTTTCCTTCAGCTTCTTCAATTTCAACTTGCACCACCCCGACAGACAATACGGACCCATTACAAGTTTCTGTAGACCAAAGATGCATTCCAGATTTATCTCGGAGAACTCCAAATCCTGTCTACTTGAATCAAATGGACTGTCAACCATTGCCGTCTTCATGTGACACGGATGTCGTGCCAGAAATGTTTGACAATGAAGTTACTCTCACAGCAAGGATTACAACTGATGCGTTGGGATTTAATAGATGGGAGTTCAGCAATGTTTCTTACAACACGGAAAACGAACATGTTCCAGCTATTTTTCATGTTTTAGCTCCGAAACGGGTTCCACGGCCATTTGGTCCACAATATGTGCCATTTTTGAAGGTATAATTTATCACCTTCTTTGGTAGTCAAGAATTACACGTGGTTTATATTTGATAGTCTTTTCCTTTCAGAACATTCAAGTTGTCATTAATAATGACAACGTGGCATCGCATCCTTATCATCTGCATGGTCACACGTTTTGGGTAATGGCCACTGGAGCACCTGGTCAAGGTAATTACAATTCTCGGCGAGACGGTTGGAGACTTCAAAATAGCAGACCTATCAAACGTGACACAACTCACGCTTTCCCCAGATCCTGGACTGTGATTCGCTTCTGCACTGATAACCCAGGAGCGTGGTTGCTGCATTGCCATATCCACTGGTAAACAGCTAAGCACTTACACGCACACAAACTTTTATTGCATTTAGTAGTTTTTAATTTTTTTCTTTTTTAATACGTACAGGCACTTGGATCGCGGTCTTGGAGCTGTTTTCGTTGAAGGAGAAGAAGAGGTTCCATGCAGATATGAAGTACCAGAAGAAGCAAGACGAGTTTGTGAAGATAACGGGATTTTGATTCGAAGTGGAAGAGATGCATGTCGCCGACAGAATCCAGTGAGTAGATCCCAACGACCAACTTCGGCTCAATCGTCAAGGCAAAACCACACAGCAAGGTTTGCAGTTCGTCCAGCTCCAAGAACAGCAACACAAGCTGATAATGACGCTTTTAATCAACTGCAGTCCCAGTCCCAGCCTTTTGGTTCTCGCATTCAGACTCAACAGCCTCAACAAATTCTTAGCCAGTTTCCAACTCAGGTATTCCAACAACAACCTGGCATTGAATGGCCAGACTGGGCATTAGGATTAGAATGGGGGAGGAGAACTGGTCGCGGTTAGGAATTGTTCGAGAATATTTTAAAGCGAATAATTTCAGTTCATATATTTTTCACATCTTGATGTAATAAAAATAAAATATTTGATACTAATAAATGCTTGTTTAGAAAAACTTTCAAAAGAATGATTTTCATTCAGGATATAATTTGAACCGAACAACCAAAACTAACTGATATTTCTAAAAATTACGGAAAAGTAAATATTCATCCTGATTTCAGAACTTTTTTTCAAAATGTGCACAGCACAAACTGGTAGTTTATTATAATCCTCGTTCAAACTGCGGAAAACAAGAAACACTAAAATGAACTGGATAATTTAGCTGGAATTTCTATTTTGTAACCGTAAACTTAATGATTAAAAATATTTCAACGTTCGTCGCAACAATAGTCGTCATCTGAAGAATTATCACTTTCATCGGAACAATAGAGGTCATCCGAAGAAACATAACTGTCGTCGCAACAATAGTCGTCATCCGAAGAATCATCATCACTGTCGTCTCGAGGATAAATTTTCCTTGGATAACTCCACTTATTAGCCCGAATCATGAATGCTGATAGTTTCTTCTTCAAAGCATCGTATGTGGCTTGATTAATCTAAGTACACAGTTAATGTTTAAGCTATTAGGGATGTCATTTCGCATATTATAATAGATTATTAGTAAGTGCTACTCTTATTAACCGAGCAAGTATTGTATGCGGTAAACTTTAGTTTTTCCAACTTGGGCACCTGAAGAAATCCATGCACAACAGATTTATCTGTTAACCTCCATCTTGGACTTGGACAGAAAGGCCTTTCTTTTATAGCATCTACGAGGGTGAATACCTTCAAATCTAAATAAGCAACATTTCCAAATAATATCAATACGTTAATGCTTAAAATCAATCAATTCAGAAAAGCGATAACAGACACCCAACTTACTTTTGAGGCATGTTATGTTCGGCGTGATCCGGTTATCATCAGTAGCTTCGTTCCCATCCACCAGTCCTGTAATACCTTCATCTCCAATTCTATTGCTGATAACTTGGAAAGTTTCAATGTCAGGCCAGAAACCACAAGCCATTCGGAATATCTCCTCGTTCCGAAGGGCTATTTTTAAGGTAGTTAAATTAGGCATCCATCCTTTTAATCTTGTAAAATTCTCTCGACTCCATTTTGTCTCGTGGCTACAACGGAATGTAGTTATTGAAGGAAAAACTTCTTCGTCCATTTCCTGCTGACGTGTAGTGTTAACCACATTTCCTCGATGTTCCAATTCGAAATAATCAGAAAACATGTTAAGATTCAGTGATTTTAAACTTCTCATTTTCTTCAAGAAATTCAAACTAGTAAATGGGTAGCCAAAAAGGTAAATTTCCTCGAGAACGTTCATTTCTGGAAATTCGAAAGCCTCCAACGGCGAAGCTCTGAATACACAAAGTCGTTTTAAAGTATTAGCTTGAAAAGCTAAAATTTTATACAAGTCACTCGCAACAGTTTTATTCCCAATGTCCAGGGCAAGGCGTTCAAGAAATAGTTGAGTGTCTGAGAAAAAAGTAAATAGTGAAGGGGAAAGCTGCCCTATTTTATAGGTATAGCTGATAAATTATCAAAAAAAAACTTTAGACTTCAAAATATTCTCGTCGTATCGAACAATAATGATAATTGATATAATAAATTAACTCACTCATCAAGTTCAACAAGCTCCAATGACTTTAAGCGCAATTTCTTTTCATCTCGTAGTCGAATAGTTTTGATTGCGTTTAAAATTCGTTGTACCTCCATTTCCGAATTTTTCTTCATACGACCGACGCTTAAATACTTCAAGTAAACACAAAATTAGAATCTCAAAATATAAATGACTAACTTTAAAACAATTGTGATTATAAAATTGGCGTTTACCTGAAGATTGGGGTAATGCAAAAGTAATTCAATCCAACTTATCGGTAGCCGATATACTATTTCTATGGGTATACATATAAATGAAATGTGGAGTGACTTCAAATTTTTATTGATATCTTGAACGGGACCCTCAACAGATAGAAAATCATGATCTATCTGACTATAGTCAACTTTAGTCCTGAAATCGTCATAACCCGCGTAACCGTATTTGGCACGAAGTTTCACCAACTTGGGAGTAAACTTGGAGCACAGAACATTTCGAAAGAGGTGAATGTCTTTAAATATAAAATTATCCAATACCAAATGAGTTATCCACCGGCCAGTCAAGTTCCAAAAAGAATTGAAAAGTTTGCAATCACTCCTTTCTTTGTAACTCATCAACATGAATTTCTGGTACCGGCGGACGCCCAAAAGCTCATCTGTCAGATGGATCTTGTTGAGAAAGTTGGACATGTCAAGCAACCTTATGCTCTTTTTGCGCATTCTTTTGTCCCCACACAACTTCAAACATGGTCCTTTCTTCAGCCAATAGGGAAGGGAGAGTTTATACCAATGCTTGTTCACAAGCCGACAATCGTTTAATTGGTAGCGGTTACAGAAACGAAACACGTTGTCCAATATCTGGTAAGCAATACAAAAATAAATTGTATTAGTTGTTGGTTAGATTTTAGATGGTCAATTAGTTAGTCACAGCTTTACATTCAACATCAGGTTATCAGTGTATAATATTGAATATTGTGTGACTGTTGACTGTCAAATGAATGACAAATTAAAGCATAATACTGTCAACTGTTAAAAACTCGTGATCAATCCAATGACTCACCAAATCTACATCAAGGGGATTAATACCTTCCTTCATTACATCTTGTTCTTCCACCTTCACCAGCTCCACCTCTTTCGTTTGGATATCTTCATTCTCCGGCCTGTCATATCTTTTGAGGTAAAATCTTGAACTCCCTGTCAATGAGTTTGTATCCATCACAGATGTTGGATGTCTGAATAATTTCGCCAGTCAGCAGTTATCTGCGTAGGTCCTACCAGTGACCAGTTTATACTTTTGACAAAAGAAAATACGAAGATAAACAGTGATTCAAGCTGTAATATTTGTCGTATTGTCGTCTTTAACTTTCTCGCAATTCACATTCAACTTAACACTTCTCTGATCGGCTATTGATAATAGTTTTAAATTGTTTAGTTTTATGCGTTTTGCAACAGATAATAATGTAATGTATTTGTATATCAATGAACCATGCATGTACGTGCAAAAAAATTAGACAGTACATAAATATAGTGTGCTCAATAACAACAACACAGTCCCCCCGGCCTTTTCTCATTTCTTTCCTGACACCTGATGCGATCCTTTTGAGAAAAATATACATAGGGGAACTTGAGTTCCTTTGTTTGCTAAAGTCTCATATCCAAGCATGCATTCTGTCAATTGACTTGTTGAACAGAACACGTGACTCACATAAAATCAATCACACATTATGTAAATTAATCTCGTATTTGCAACATGATGGGAAAATGAGCGAGCAGGATTGATGCAAGTTGCCATGCCATGGCAAAATCATTACTATCACATAACAACTCACGCAATGAATGAATGAGATGAGACGGTCATGATGTCATGTATTCGAAATTTCCTAGTTTGCCATGACAGAACATGTAGTGATGTTCTCTCCTGAAGAAGGCAAACGTGTTTGTCGAAAGCTCGAGTGAATTGTAAATAAAATTTTAAAAACTACTAAAGAATTACTAAATGTAGTGATGTGTCCACCAGGCAAGCTCGAACTCGAAACGCTCTTAGGAGCTAATAGCCCACTGACAATTAGGTTTCCAAGTTTTATGACACACAAGATAAAGTCAATAGTTTAGTTGACATTCAACATTAGTCGCTGGTGTGGTGTGCTGATCCGACCTTAACTCGAAAAATTAATAGTATTCGTATAATACCTAAATATATGATAATATTCCTTCTTTATGTTCCAATTAAGATTACGTTTTGGTTTCCAATCTAAGAAATTAACTTTCATTATCTCTGCAAGTCGGTTGGATTGGACCAAGGGGGGGGGGG